>JAOVVI020019763.1:0-10037 GCA_028571085.2 Nepenthes alata | reverse complement strand
GAGCTTGGCTCGTGAGGACGCTCCTGGTCCACCGCCACCTGGGCCAGGTCTGGAGGCCAGGCCTGAGAGGCCCGCGAGGACATTATGGGAGGTATGATTCTTGGTGATGGTTTCCATGTATTTTTTCCCTTTGCGGATTTCTAACTTGTTATTCGTTTGCCTCTTGTGTAGTCGAGGAAGCTGGCATCCGCTATTATCAATGTGGTTGATCAGCGAGATCAAGTGATCGCTGATAGGGAGGGGGAGATTGCCAGGCTGGATGCCAGGCTGGTGGCTTCAGAAGGAGAGCACCGCGAGGGAGCTACTGCCCTCGAGACTGTCATGGCAAGAATGGAAACGGAGATCACCAACTTGAGAGCTAAGGTCGCTCGTTTGAAAGAGGAGGATGATCGTAGTAAAGAAAGCAAGAAACGGCTTGCCGATTTAGTATCCACTTCGGAGAATGAGCTTGGTGTCCGTATCCGTCCTCATGAGGTCGAGGGTATGTTGCACACGCGGATGTTTGAGGGGGTCCAGGTTTGTCGGCGTCTTATGCGGTTGATCGATCCTGGCTTCCCTGTTGAGTACCTCCATTTAGAAAACCGCGGGGCACAGTGCGAAGATAACCTTGTGAGGGAGCCCTCAGACAGTCAGAGGCGACCGCCGCCTTCGTAGCCATTTGTATACGTTTCCTTTTTGTACTTATGTAATTTTGTAACACAGTTAAAGCAATAAAAAGAGAATTCTCTCCACTTTGTGTCCATTGATCTTTACTATTTTTTGTGTTTGTGTGCTTTGCTGCATTGGGCAGCCAACTTGGTTGGCCGACAATCGTTGTTGGGTTGCCTAAAGAGCAAAGTCCTTAGGCTTGGCAGGTGGTTGTGTTAACCAACCTGGTGGCGTTGCCCAAGTGATGACTCAGATAGCCAGCGTTGGAAAAGAAACTCTTCTCATTGCTGAATGATTACGCTATCCCCTCGTAGAGAGGGTCATTGCGTGAGGCGGCCAACCTGATTGGATGGCTGCCCAAGGAGTTAAGTTCTTAAGCTGAGCAGGTGGTTGTGTGAACCAGCCTGGTGGCGCCGTACAAGTAATGACTTGGGCGGCCAATGTTGGAGAAGAACGCTTCTCCCTTCGACCGTCGCTGACTGATCACGCTACCTCATCATAGAGGAGGTCGTTGCATGTGCTGCATAAGCCCCCTAAGGTTTTCGACCGCTACTGGTTCACTTGGATGACCAAGGTTTAAACCGCTTGTGGGTCACATGGATGACCAGGGTTTAGACCGCTCGTGGGCCACCTGGATGGCCAGGGTTTAGACCGCTCGTGGGCTACCTGGATGACCAGGGTTTAGACCGCTCGTGGGCCACCTGGATGACCAGGGTTTAACGAGAGGGTGAAGTCCCTTTCGACTTGGGGTAGTCTAGGTCGGATAACATGCAAGAAAAAACAATGCACATGCACATAGAAGGTATGCTAAGTAAACACTTATTTTTTTCAAATTGAAAACAAGCAAGCGAGTGCACATGATGATGCAAGTACGTACCTGAGTCCGCTATTGGAAGTAGCATCGGAGGTGGGTTGCGTTCCACGTTCGTGGAACCCATTTCCCGTCCTGGCTTCAGAGTTTGTATGTTCCGTTTTGTAGGACGGCGGAGACGAGGAAAGATCCCTCCCAGTTAGGGGAGAGCTTGTTGCGGCCAGCCAGCTTGCCCGTGGTTCGATGCCTCATAGGACGAGGCCTCCCACATTGAATTGTCGCGCCTTAACTTTTTTGTTGTAGCATCGGGTAACTCGATGTTGGTAGGCCCCTGTCCGTACTCTGGCAGCGTCGCGAGCTTCCTCCAATAAGTCTAAGTGCTCTCTGATTTTTAGGAGTTTGCCAGCGGGTCGAAGGACTCCACCCTAAGAATTGGAAGCCTGATTTCAACCGGGATTACCGCCTCAGTCCCGTAATAGAGACTGAAGGGCGTCTTGCACGTTGGTTCCTTTGGGGTTGTTCGATAAGACCAAAGAACAGAAGGGAGCTCGTCAGCCCAGGAGCCCCCGGCGTCCTCCAGCTTAGTTTTTAACCCGTGGAGTAGCGTACAGTTTGTGACCTCCACCTGCCCGTTATCCTGGGGGTATGCCACCGAAGTGTGGACCAGCTTGATGCCAAGGCTGGTGCAATACTTGGTAAAGTATTTTTTCAAGAATTGGGTCCCGTTGTTAGTCACAATGACCTCGGGGACGCCGAATCTACAGACGATGCTCTGGCGAAGGAACTCTAGGGCGTTACGCTCTATGATCATAGCCAGTGGGACAGCTTCGACCCACTTGGTGAAGTGGTCGATGCCTACGATGATAAACTTTCTTTGCCCCGTGGCAATGGAAAACGGGCCGAGAAGATCGAGCCCCCATTGCGCGAAGGGCCAAGGTTCCTGAAGGGTCTTCAGGTCCGTGGTTGGCTAGCGGTGAAGGTTGCTGTGAAGCTAGTAGCTTTCACACTTCTTCACAAATTCTAGCGCGTCTTTTTTCATCGAGGGCTAGTAATAGCCCTGGCGCATGACTTTGAAGGCCATGTTTTTTCTGCCAATATGCGACCCACAGATCCCGAGGTGGACCTCGCTGAAAGCGTAGTCAGCCTCCTCAGGAGTTAGGCAGCGGAGGTATGGAGTCGAGTAGCCACGGCGGTATAATCATCCGTCGACCGCAGCATACTAGCCGGCTGTCTTCCTGACCCGTTTGGCTTTCTCAATATCCACCGGCAATGATCCATCCACCAGATAGTTAAGGAAAGGTGTCATTCAATTTTTCATTTTGGAAATCTGCATAGTCTCTCACTTCTCAATGCTGGGAGCGTTTAGGATCTCCCGCATGTCCCTCGACTACTGTTCTGGCTTTTCGGTCGCAGTGGCTTTGGCTAGCTGGTCTGCCTTCCTGTTTTCAGTTTGAAGAATGTGAACCAGGGTTAGTTTGTCGAAACTCTGGACGGCCTCCCTTGCTTTTGCCAAGTACTTGGCCAAAAGAGGGTTGTTTGCCTCGAAACATCCGTTAACCTGGTTAACGATTAGCTCTGAGTCGCTGTAAACTGCCAGTCTCCTACCGGAGCACTCTGTGACTAATTGCAAGCCAGCTTGTAGGGCTTTGTACTCGGCAACGTTCTTAGTTGTCGAGAAATTGAGTCTGAGTGAGTACTTCACCTCAAACCCGTCGGGAGTTGCAAAGACAACTCCAGCGCCACTGCCCGTGTCAATAGATGATTCGTCTACATGGAGTATCCATTTCAGGACTCTGATAAGTAGTGTCGTGCTTTCTTTGGGCTGTTCTTCGAGGATTGGGGTTGTAGTCTCGACAATCAAATCAGCCAACACATGCGCCTCTACAGCAGGCTTGGGTTGGAATTCGATGTTGAACTCGCCCAACTCGATAGCCCATTTAACTAACCGTTCGAAAATGGCAGGTTTCTGGAGTATAGTTTTCAGCGGTTGGTCCGTGAGGACCACTATTCGGATGGCCTGAAAGTAGGGCCTTAGCTTTCGCACGGAGAATATTAGCACCAAGGCCAATTTGTTTGCGCGCGAGTCTCGAGTTTCTGGGCCGGTCAATGTTTTACTTACATAGTACACTGGCCGCTGAGCGTTTAAATCCTGACGCATGAGGACAGAACTGAACAATATTTCTGACACCACTAAGTAGAGATATAACTCTTCTCTGCCCTTAGGTGACACCAACAATGGCGTGCTGGCCAGATACTGTTTCAATTCCTCAAAAGTAGCTTGGCAGTCCGCTGTCCATTGGAACCCGTTGGATTTTATTCCAATAAGGGCCTCGAAGAAGGGCTGGTACTTGTCACCGAACTTCGTAAGGAAGCGGGACAGTGCTGCCAGCCGTCAAGTTAGTCGCTGGACGTCCTTTACGTTCCACGGCGGTGCCATGTCAGCGAGCGCCTTGATCTTTTATGGGTTTGCTTCGATCCCCCGTTGGGAGACGATAAAACCTAGGAATTTATCAGAAGCCACTCCGAAGACACACTTAACTGGGTTCAACTTCATGTGATGCTTACGGAGCACCTCGAACGACTCATCTAGGTCACGGATGTGATTGCCGGTGACCTTGCTCTTAACGAGCATGTGGTCGACGTAGACCTCCATGTTGTGACAAATCTATTTTTCAAACATTTTGTTGACCAACCGTTGGTAGGTTGCTCTAGCGTTCTTAAGTCCGAAAGGCATTACGTTGTAGTAGTAAGTGCCCTGATCGGTCATGAACGAAGTATACTTCTCGTCCTCCAGACTCATCCGGATCTGGTTGTAACCCGAATAGGCATCCATGAAACTGAGCAGTTCATGTCCAGTCGTTGAGTCAACCACAGTCCTTGTTGACGTTGATAAAATCGACGCACATCCGCCATTTTTCATTACTTTTCTTTACTATAACGACATTAGAGAGCCAGTCCGAATATTGGACTTCTCTAATGAAGCCTGGACAGCTTCTTCACCTCCTCTCGGATGGCGATCAATTTTTCAACGGAATGCTTCCTCCGCTTCTGCCTAACGGGTTTTTGGTAGGAGTCCAGCCCCAACTTATGGACCATCACTTCTGCCAGGATTCCGAGCATGTCTGCTGGAGTCCAAACAAAAAGGGCGGCGTTCCTTCGCAGGAACATAGTTAGTTCATCGCGCAGTGGTCCGGTGAGTGAGCCGCCGATTTGTACGTACTTTTTGAGATTCTCCGGGTCCAGTGGGATTAGATCGAGGGCTTCACCGGACTACGCTTGCTGAATTGTAGTCTCGTCTCTGTGGTCGAGCTCCCCAGTCGTCCTAGCGCTGCCACTTGGGGCTATCTGTGACATATAGCAGGTTCGTCCGGTAATTTGGTCTCCTAGCACCTCTCCGACACCGTAGGGTGTTGAAAACTTTATTTTTAGGTGTGAAATTGAGGTGACCGCACCGAACGTTGTTAAGCAAGGCCTGCCTAGTATGGCGTCATACACTGAGGGTAGGTCGACCACTAGAAAGGTGAGAATTTGACTTGCTATTTTTGGATACGTGCCCAAGATGGACTCCAACTGGATGGTCCCTTGAACGGGCACAGGCTCGTTGTCTAGGAACACGGGAGGACGCTACAGCTGGATTATTCCCGGCCCTCTCGGACCTTTTGGCCGGCTTCTTTTCCTCTGTCCACCCTTTTTGGTGGCCAATGTAGGGGTGGCTTCTGGAGGAGCCGCCTGCAACCGTTACTCATTTTGAGAGCAAATTATCTGGAGCAGACGCGTGTTACATCTACTCCATCAGTTGTTGAAAATATGGCGGTGGAACTCCGCCTGTAGCCACGTTGACCGTGGCACCAGCAGCGTGGTCCTGGTCGGGGTTAGCGGGATCGCTAGCTTGGGCTCTCATGTTCACCATTGCAGAGTTAGAAGGTGAAAGAGAGCGCTGTGCAGATTTGTGGTTGGCTTTGTAAGCGTTCCCACAGACGGCGCCAATGATGCGTACCTAGATCTGAACTTCGAACGGATTCGGATTCGTCTGGATGGTTTGGACTGGTTCTGTTCCCTGAGTGTGAATCTTATACACCATTAAAAAGAATAGGAGGTCAACGTGTCGGCAAAAAGTTATCCCACCGAAAATACTCCGATGCTCAAGTCAATTAACAGTCTTCGAAGATCAGAAGGTAACTGGAATTGAGAAGAGTGAACGAGAGAGAGAACATGAGTGTGTATCTCCAGATGAAAGAGAGGCGAAAGCCGTCGTCTTGAATCTGGATGATGGGGAGGCCATCTCTGTTCCTCCGTCTGCTGCAAGCCTCTCCTCCCCCCTCTCCTCTCCGGCTAAGTTCGGATCCATTCCTTTTGCTCCCTCTTTGTCCCCTGCTTCAACCCCATTCCCTCCGTTGTGCGCTAGAGTTCTATCCTCTCCCTCCGGCCCCGATGCCACTTTTCTGGCTAATGCTAGGGATGCGGATCCTTTCGTTAATCGTTCGCCTGTGGGGACAAAGGCGTCATTCCCGTCGGCATCCTCTAGAGGGCCTATCTGTTCGGATGTGGGTGTTGTCCGGTCTTGGGTGGCACTGAAAGTGTCCATAATGATGCCCCGCCTGCGAAAACTGATGTTATTAAGCCATCAGATTTGTCTTGGTCTCGTGTTGTTCAGGGTAATGATCCTTCCCCTGTTTTTTATCTCAAATTCTTTCCTCCTGATTTGGTTGAGGGCAAAGTGGTCACCATTTCCCCGCCGTCAGATGTTGTTGAGCAAAGTTTAGATGTCTGGGGGACAACTTTGGTGGGATATTTCCTTGACAAGCCCTTACATTTTCATGCCGTTAATGCTTATGCTCGTAAAATTTGGGAGCGATTTAATATTCGTCATGTTGCAGGAAATGAGCAAGGATTTTTCTTTTTTAGATTTAACTCTAATTCCCAGTTAGATTCATGCCTTGCAAATGGACCATGGACTCTTGGGGGGAAACAAATTTTTCTTAAGAAATGGGCTCTTGGTATGGTATTGTCAAAAGAGATCCCTAAAACTATTCCGGTTTGGATTACCCTCTTTAATGTACCTGTTGAATACTAGACTCCGCTAGGACTTAGCTTGATAGCTAGTGCAGTTGGAAAACTGATTCAGCTTGACTCTAATACGGCTTGTATGGACCGTATGCAATTTGCCCGGGTTTGTGTGGAAGTTGAGCCGAGGGCCTCTTTTCCTGATAAAATCAGATTAAAATCTGGGGCTTTCGAGGAGGCAGATCTGAATTTATGTACTGAGGTTACAATTGAATATCACTGAAAGTTGGTGCGATGTAGTACCTGTCGAAAAGTGGGCCATTTATTCTGTCAACCGGAGAAAGTGTATAAGGCCACTGGTAGGTTACTGCCGATCCCCTCGTATCTTCCTGGTCAATCCACAAAGATCCCATCATCACCTAAGGAGGTTGTAAAGGCAAACTCTACTACTATGTCTACATCAAACTCATTTGAGATTCTTAGTGAGGAGGATGATTTGTCACTTCAAGGGAAATCTGCCAATCAGATTGAGTTAATCTCAGAGGTGGAGGATTTGGATGGTTCGAAACATCATGAAGCTTGTGTTTCTAAGTCGGAGCCGGCCCCCCGAGGCCCTCTCATTATAATGCATCAGATGAGGAAATTGGGAATAATAAAGATTCCATTGCTCCCCAGCTGTCACAAGTCTGTCAAGACGTTTCTGGTTGCAAGGTGGTTGTACATAATGATCTGGAGATACCCTCTTCGTACGTGAACGCTGATATCAGCTTGACCGTCCCCGCTGACGATCCCATATGCAAGGAGGATATGGCTATAAATTCTTCTTCCATAGGATCTTTAAGTGTCTGCACGTGTTCTAATGAACCTGAAGGTGGTCCGCCGAGCCGGAGCACTAGATCCCGCAAATCCAAAAGACCAGCTGAGAGAAGTTCCTCCTTGGGTAAATCGGTTCCCATCCCTAGTAAAGCAAGGGAGATTTAGGAGCAAACCAAAAAAATTAATGATATTCTAAAGAATTCTAAGGGGCCTAAAAGTTCAATCCCCCCCTCCTTCCTTGAGTAATGGTTAAAGTGGCCTGTTGGAATGTTCGCGGGCTGAATGGCAAGGTGAAGAGCCAGGAGGTCCGACAACTCCTCCGGTCTTCTCACTGCAGTATGGCGGGTCTTGTTGAAACAAAGGTTCGGGAAAGCTCCTCTTCAGGTATTGCTTGCTCTCTGATGCATAATTAGAAATGGGCTATGAACTACCAATCCTCACCTGCTGGTCGTATTTGGGTGGGATGGGACCCAGATCTATTAGAGATTGACGTTATCTCTCAAGAAGAATAGATAATCCTCTGTAGAGTGCAGATTAGAGCTTGTAATTTGTCTTGTATAATCTCCTTCATCTATGGGGCGAATTCGGAGATTCTACGTCGATCATTGTGGGACTATCTGCCCTCCATTTGCAGACAATATTCAGACATGGCTTGGGCGGTACTTGGTGATTTTAACGCCATAAGAGCCACGCAGGAAGGGATGGGTGGAATTTGGCACGCCAGAAGCTCAATGGATCTGGACAGGTGCCTAATTGACTGCGATCTCATGGATGTTTGTCAGGAAGGTCATTTCTTTACGTGGAACGATGGCAGGGACTCTTCTGTTCGCATTTACAGGAAGCTTGACCGGATTGTTGCCAATGGTCATTGGTTGGTATAGTTTGGTGCCTGTAAAGCATCCTTTTTACCCCCAGACTTTCTGATCACTCTCCTGGCATTCTCTACTTGCAGGAGGAGCCGGAGTTTAGAAAAGGCTTGTTCAGGTTTAATAACTTTCTCACATCTCACCCCCTGTTCCGGCAGGTTGGGGGTGAGGCGTGGGAAGCAAATGTTGAGGGTGTCCCTATGTTCCAGCTGGTTACCAGATTAACAATCATTAAAAAGCGCCTTAAACAACTCAATCTCACGATTGGTAATGTCCATGAGGAAGTTACTCGTTCCCGATGTCGCTTAGAGGATGTTCAAAATAACCATTCGAATGCTGAGGAGGAGAGACGTCGCAAGGCTGCTTATGCTAGGGCTATTGCCCGTGAAATTGATTTACTCCAGCAAAAAGCCAAACAGAACTGGTTAAAAGATGGTGATCAATGCACTAAATTTTTCTTTCGGGCGGTTGCTAGCAATTGTAATCGTAACCGGATTATCTCCTTAATCAAGGATGATGGTTCCTATACCCAGAGCAAATTTGAGGTCCAGCAGCTGATACTTGATCACTTCACAGGGCTTCTAGGTGCGGGTGGAAGAATAGAGCCAGACTTGAAAAATAGACTCCGTCCATTTGTTCCGCGTACTATTCCTCTTTCTATGTGGGAGGGACTTTGTAGTCCGGTTTTGGCTGAAGAAGTTCTGACAGCGCTGTTCTCCATTGGGGATTCTAAAGCCCCTGGTCTGGACGGTTTTTCAGCAAAGTTTTTCAAGGAGTCATGGGATCGCGTGGGGCCGTCAGTCGTTGATGCGGTTCAGGATTTTTTCACCCACGGTAGACTTCTCAAACAAATTAATGCCACTAGTATTTGTCTAATCCCAAAGGTCAAATCTCCATCTAAGGTTGGGGAATTTAGACCCATATCGTGTTGTAATGTTGTCTACAAGATCATCTCAAAAATCATTGCTCATCGGATCAAGGGTGTTCTACCCTTTTTTGTCGATAGTTGTCAGACAGCTTTTGTACCGGGGCGTAGGATTAGTGACAACATTCTTCTTGCTCAGGAACTATTACACAATTATCATTCCCATAAGGGTGTTGGGAGATGTGCATTGAAAGTTGATCTTATGAAAGCTTATGACTCCGTGCAATGGGATTCTGCGGCAAGGTGATCCTCTATCCCCCTATCTTTTCGTCCTTGCTATGGATATCTTGAATGAGATTATTGAGATTAAAGCAAGGCGCAATGAGGCGTTCTGTTATCACTGGAAATGTGAGAAAATAAGAACTGTTATGCTCACTTTTGCTGATGACTTAATGCTCTTTTCCAAAGCTGATCCCACTTCTGTCCGTCTTCTTCAAGATTGCCTCAATGAATTCCAAGGACTCTCTGGGCTTTCCGCGAACAAAAACAAAAGTGAATTTTTTGTCTGTTCTACTGATGATAGTTTTGTCCAAGAGCTTTAGAACATTATTGGTTTCAAGGTGGGAAAACTTCCTGTCAAGTACTTGGGGGTTCCCCTCATTACTTCACGGCTGACTGTAAGACACTAATTGATCGTGTTAGGCAGCGTATAAATTCGTGGACTAACAAACTTCTATCTTTTGGGGGCAGACTTCAATTGGTTTGGTCTATCCTTTCGTCGATACACCTCTACTGGGCCTCTCTATTTATTATTCCCAAATCTATTATGAAAATCATGGAGGGATATATTCGTCGTTACTTGTGGCACGAATCCATTACTGGGGGAACTACGGCTAAAGTGGTGTGGGAGCAAGTCTGGAAACCTAGATCTGAAGGATGCCTGGGTATTCAAAATCTGCAGAACTCTAACAAGGCCCTGATTTCTCATCTGTTATGGAAGATTATCACTAAGGATCACAAATCTATC
>JAOVVI020019761.1:0-10037 GCA_028571085.2 Nepenthes alata | reverse complement strand
GACAAGTTCTGTGAAGACGACGACGCCATTTAGTCGGAGTTCTCAACCTCGCTCTGATACCACTTATTAACTTAAAAGAGACGTGATCGGGGGGACAATAGGACCCCGAACTCCATGCACGAACAAACGCAGTAAAGGAATGAAGAAGAATATGATGAACACCCAAATTTTTACGTGAAAAATCCTTATCAATTAAGAAAAAAATTACGGGACATTCGTCCACGAACCAATTTCACTCTGTGTGAGGTTGGGTATAATATCCCACAATTATACTTGCACAAGAGAAAGAAGATCGAAAAACAGAGCACAAGTAATACAAAAACACACACTTTGTTTTGCTCACAACTCTCTCTCTCTTTTTTACTGTCTTTCACTCACTCTATCTCTCTCTAATTTTTCATCTTTATGCACCCTCAAAATAACAGACGCCAATATTAAGCAAACCAGATGAATATTCTTTATTTCCCAATAAAATATGTCCTTACCAATAATATGAATATACTCTGTATAAAAATGATTTATGCAAAATCGTTTAAGATCACATACGCTCAGAAGATCTTTTGAGTTGGCACCTATCTGGATTTCCTAACAGACAGACAACATTTCAATGCCCACGTTCTTCACAAGATCGGTCAACGCCCGTTCACTGTCATTTCCACAAGATCGACAATTCCTTAGGAGATCGGTCTACGATCCTTCAGGTATATTTCAATAATGTATAGCAACTTATGTCACTCACCGGTCAACATATTAACCAGACATTATTACCCGTTCAATTATTTTTGATCAATTTTGTTGACCAAAATTTTTTATGCTTATTCGCTTCACAGTCCATGAGTTTCGTCTGAATTCTCCGATCATTTGGACTTTTATATAGGAATGACCTCCCGACAATAAGAATAGGTAAATAGATATGACACTCCATCCAAGTGTGTTACTGAAATATCTCATTTGGTCATTGTTGCCTTCGGAGTAACTTTTAAATTGTATCTAGGGTCGGTTTTGTGTCTTTTGGGACGGTGCTAGGGCAGTTTGTTGTCTATTCTAGAGAAATGACCTCAGGATTCCAATTACTGCGAGTATTTATGAATGGGCCATCTTCAATCGGGGGTGCACTTTTTCGCTTGATTGAAGGACACCTACCCACCTATCCGAAGGGGATGCCCTGAGCTTCACCTCTTACGGGATACTTTGTAGAACCCTCAGCCTTACTGGGACGATATATAGACTTGATCAAAAGGCTTGTACCTAGCTGGGAGAGAAAAATATAGTGCGAAATTCGGATATTGTCAAAAAAAAAAAAAAAAAATCTAATGATGAGCATTTGAATTTGGGTCTTTTATATTAGATCCAATAGCTGATGGCTTTTTTACTTGAGTTTTATTTTTATTGGGTACGATCTAAGGTAAAACTGATTTAATATAGTGAATTATAGGGCTCATGGATTTCAAGTTCATAGAAAAATATAAGACAATCGAGTTGTTAGATTTGGATCGAAAGAGAATGAGAAATCTATTTGGATATCAGATTCGTTGAATGATTAGATGGACGAATTACTAAAAATACAAAGGATTGAGATATCTAATAGCTAGTAAAAGATTAAATCGAGTCTTAGATCCTAACGAATGGTTATATAAGTAAAGAGATAAATGATCACATTAAACATATAATTATAATTACTAGATAACAAATATTAAATTTTAAATAGTTATAAATTTGTACAATGGTTGGGTCTATAATCAATATAATGCCTCAATTGATACACAATTATGTCACTTTTAAAATAGTACACTGATTGATAATAAGATTATAAATACATAAATTTTACTTGGGGGCCATAGTAAAAATAATCAAAAGAAAAAATATTAGTAGAGAATATTAGTCTTGAGACACTTAACTGTCTCAATAATCATGTTGCCAAATATTCTAATTCTCATATTCTCTTATATACATTGATCTCCCAATTTCTTTTTATTCTTTATTTTTATAAAAAAATTTTAACTTAAATATCAAAAAATATATTAAAATACGAGTCCTATATCTTTTAACCTATTATCAACTATTATAATATATAAGATTCGAATTAAAAAATTCAAAATGTCTAATTCAACTTATTCAGACGACTGGCTAAATCTCAAATATGTATTTATTTTTTATTATTTGATAAATAATACATGTTAATTGTTAAATTTATATATAATAATATATCAAATGATATATATAAATGTTATATCCTTGAGTATAAAATATGGTATCATATAGAATGTAAAATTGATATATCTTTTTAGCAAGTCTCTAATTCAACATATAAATTTATTATTAAATAATTATTTAAGGAGTTTTTTTTTTAAATATTATTAGGTACTTATTTAATAAATTTTAATATTATAAAAAAATTATAAAATTATTATATATAACATTTTTATATATTAAAATATTTAAGAAATGTCCAAGAATGGAAGGAAGATACGTGCCCCGAATCCGTATAACACGTGTGTTTCGCCTAGTTGAGGAAAGATACGTGTTTCTCATATCAAACCTGAAGTCCGGTAAACGCGCTTTCACAATTTGCTGAAATCCACGCACACCGCACCCGAATTAGTTGCTCCTCCATCCAATTTCCATCTGCCTCTCTCTCTCTCTCTCTCTCTCTCTCTCTCTCTCTGCTCCTCTGTCTCCCTTCACAGAATACAACACAAAAAAAGGGAGGAAAACAGGGGATAGAAGGAGGAGAAGAAGAAGAAGAAGAAAAGCAAGAGAGAAGAAGCTGAAGCACAGTCTCCCTCTCTCTCTCTCCCCCTTCTGTGAGCTCTCAACAGTATAATGATATGAGAATACAACAACTAACAATTTCAACAGTGTATAATTCTCTTCCACAAACTATCAAGAAGAATTGAATTCTCTCCTAGCATGAGATAAACCCACAAAAGAATCATCTAAAACAAAAAACAAATTATTAAATCCCGGTAAATAAATAAAAGGGGAAATTAACAGTCCTGCCACAGTGTCATTTGGAGGAGTCTTTTTTTTTTTTTTGGGCAACGATGAAAAACAAGGAACAGTTACAGTCCCCGCCAGGGAATAAGGGTAGCGGCCTTACAGGTGGCGCATGCAGTAAATGCGGTGTCAAAAGTAGTGGTGACAATGGAAGCAACAAGGAGGGGCACAAGAAGGGACCGTGGACGGCGGCGGAGGATGCCCTGTTAACTGAGTATGTAAGGAATAATGGGGAGCGGCACTGGAAATGTGTGCAGAAAGCAGGGCTGATGAGATGTGGGAAGAGTTGCAGGCTGAGATGGACGAATCATCTGAGGCCTGATCTGAAGAAAGGTGCATTTACTCCCGAGGAGGAGAGGACTGTTCTTGAGCTTCATGATAGGTTTGGTAACAAATGGTCCAAGATTGCTGCTGAGGTATCCTCCTCCTCAATAATTTCTTCCGTCTTTCTTCCTCATTTCTCCTCATGCTTATTGTTTCTCTGCTTCCAGGATGATTTCTTCCCACTTTTCAATTTGATTTTTAGTATTTGTTTTCACTGAAATATTGATCAGTTTCTTTTGGTGTATAATTTGGTTGGAGTAAAGTGAGGATTTTTGAAGACGAGATGGTTATGTTTATTGGTTCTTAAATTTTTATTCTGATTTTTCATGAATTTTAAATTCTTTTTGCAAAATTTTATGTGGGTGCGAGTTTACATTGATTTTACATGTGACAAAAACAGGATTTTAATACTGATTTTTGTTTCCAATTGATTTTTCAGATTCAAAATTTATATCTTTTCCATTTAAACTGTTTCTCATTTTAATTATTGAGCAAGAACACCTTGATAGTATAACCTTGAACAAAATGCCCGTCTAGATTTTAATCTCTCGAAAATGTAAGGGGCCTTGGCTAAATGGCTGTTATCCAAATAAATTTCTATAGCTAAAACAGCATCTATACACATATTTTCCTTAATTATGAATTCAAAGTTCTTTTAAAATGATATTTGAAAATTTTTTATTGATTATAAAATAGCAGGTGTTATTTTAAGACTTGGACCAACAGATTTGTTTATATAAGCCAAAAAACAATAATCTTCTTCAGATATGGGGTGGGGCGTTCAGTTGGTATTATTTGGAAAAGTTGGCATTTTGGTTATGATTGGAGATAAATATTTGATGATATTTTTTAGTTATTTTTAGTATATTTTTTGAGTGATGATGTGTTTATCCATTTGTGGGTCAATTAACTCATAAAATATCATATTATTAAATATGTTTATGCACAGACGGTGAAAATGAAAATCTCTATGTAGCATTATTGCCCATTTCACATATTGCTCACTGTCTTGGTTCTTGATTCTATTGTAGTTGCCGGGAAGAACAGATAATGAAATTAAGAATTTTTGGAATGCAAAAACAAAGCGGAAGATGAAATCCAAAATACAAGCGACAGAGCCACAGATTCCAGAAATCAAAAGTAAACAAGAGGCTTCTGCATTTCATCTTCAACAAAACGACCAGCAATCCCAACCAGATAACGACCTCTCATCAATACCTTCTTCTCCTCTCAAGTCTTTCATCTCACCGACTTCATTCCAAGATCCCAGCTTTGATCTGTCTCTCTCCCCCTTCAATCTATCAATGACGGCTTCGAATTCAATGGTCACGATGCAGGAAGATCCTTTTTTTTCATTAATGAACGACCCAGTTTACGAATTCAAGTTCCTTCCTGAGGAAGAAGACGAAGATTACACCCCTGTTAATAGCCTTGCCCCGGCGTTCTCCTCTGTCTATTCGAGCATCACACAACCAATCTTCTCCACGCCTTCTTCTCTTCCATTTGATTATGAGACTCTGTATAATATTTCATTACCAGGTGATACGAAATCGGAGTTCCCTTTAAGCGAGATTCAGTTGCCTGCAAATCCCGCCTCTCCTAGCGGTCTAGGGTTTGGTTACCAGCAAGATGAGAACCCAGAAGGTGAAAAGCCACGGCGAATGGATGAAGAAACGTGTGATTTGCATGGTGATGTGAATGAAAATGGGGGAATGACTTCAGTTTCAGCGGGGAAAGAGTTGGATGATTGCAGCCCTGTTCGATCCTACGGTGGTAAGTTACTATCTTCAAGAATAAGCTTAAGCTTCGTCATTTTCATCCCTACAAATTTACACGACTTGCTAATATAATTCCATCAACTCTAGGCAAATCATGAAACCTAACTTAACAAAAGAAAGAAGCTAGTCCTGCGTGGATGATTAATTATATTAGGATTGAGACACGGACAAAAAAAACATTTCATAATAGACCAAAATCTGATAGAGCAATATCATATTGGATACAGCAATAATAGCTCGACGTATATATGAATCCTATTTAATGAGTTGTTCATCACCCTTGAATCCACAAATCTCAGAAAAAGGCCCAAGAAATACTCGCGTTATACATCTAGAATAGTTACACATACAAGTTCGACGTATATACGATTCATCATCGGATCTGAATTATTGTACAAGTTACGGAGCTACTCAATCTCTCCACAGCAGATCAAACTGGAGCAGATCTAGTCCCTCTTATTTTGAACTTGGATTCTGCACAATACAATGAACAAAAAATAGGTACGAAAATTAAAGTAACTCACTTCCTGATTTATCCTCCGATATTTAAATTAGAAATCTTTATCAACGAATAAAAATATGCAAAAATATTAAAAAAACGTGGATATATGTGATAAGGAATTGAGTATTTGGAAGTGTCCGACTGAATGGCGGCTTTGAGGTGTGTCTAGCTAAGGGGTGACCGTGAAATGAAAGACTGAATTCTGAGGATGCGCCTGACCATGGGCGGCTTATGAGGTAGAAGATTGAGCTCTATGGTACGCCCGGCTAGGGCGCAACTTATGAGGATGCACTTGTAAGAAAGTGGTTGACTGATGGTGGTTACGAATTTTGATGAGCCCTACGAAGCTTGTGAAAGTCTACTGTGACAACTGCTTTTATGGTGTCAACCGTAAAATCACCTCTGCTAGCTTGGATGATATCGGATCTCAGGTAGGATATCTTGAAAAGATTTGTCAAGTTAGAGCTATTGGGCTGTATTGCGGGCCCATTTAGCGCCCTGCCTCTTCAGCCCATGGCCATTCGGACTGCTCAGGTCACACTACTTGGACCTCCAGAGTCGTTGCGTTAGGCTTGAATAGATAATATCTATTAGTCGACTCATTTATTAGAACATAAAATTTAAATATATCATATATAAATTAATCTCTTTTTATGCAAAATTTTCTTTCACATTTCTCTTTTAATGATTAATATGTCGTCTTCAAGATTATAAAACTTTTCATGTTGTTGGTGCAGTAAACGAAGAAAAAAACCATTGAAGTATGCAGAGTTTGAAGATGAATATTTGTCAAGCCTACTCGATAACTTCTCCCTTGGTTCCGAGCAATATCTTCCCGAAGGTGACGGACACTACAAGAGAACGGCAACCTCCTGCATCACAGCCACCGCCATCATCCCTAGCGCCACCGCGGCCACCACCTCTGAACTCAAGTGGAAATGGGTTAAGTGTTGCCGGAGTAACATGATCGGTGGAATTTAGTTATAATCGATATTCTAAGACACAAATTTGTTTGTTAGACGATGGCCTGAGTTGTTAAAATACCGTATGGGTGTTGCTTGATGCTGAGGAACCAGTGTACAGGCGGTTGGTTTGCAGAAGCAAAGTCACTGCAATGCATCCTGATATATGTAGTTGGTATTAATTTGTGGTGCCCTTATTTTTTTTTTTTTTAAAAAAATTACAAATTAAAATTTATTTAAAAATTAAAATAACATTAAAAAAATTAATATTAAAATTTATTGCGTGCCGAAAAATATATATTGAGGTACTCCACACAGTTGGATATCAAATATGACACCTTGAGATTTGAAAAGAATGAAATGACATATTTGCCTTTTTCCAAACGACAGGGCATGACATGCAATTTTATGAAAACGGCGTCGTTCCTTACAACTTTATTGAACATAATTTTATCTTCTCCAAGATAATAAAAAAATCATCCTGTCACTCCAAATCTCCCTTCTTAAATCTTAATCATCCATGTTTATAACTTATTTATTTAAAATAATTAATTAATTTGTTAAAAAATAATAAAATTACAATAATTTATTACCAAATAAATGAGTTAGCTTAGGAGGATTAACAATTTAAATTATATTCTCATCATTATTAACCCTAAGATCAATTTATGAAAGTACTCTAAAGACGACAAGCATTTCCATGTTAGGGGGTGCAACCAAGACTCGTATGACTCATGCCAGCTTGTTGAGCATGCCAACCATAATCAATAAGGGACCCCTCGACTTAATCCATCTACCACCCACTTGTCGAGCCAAAAACTATACCTAATGATTTTAAATAAATGGACCGGCTAACAGTATCTGATTGGAAGCTTTCATGGTGCTCGACATGAATCATTGACAACACTACTCGGTGTCTGCGCTCTAGGTATGCGACCAATCAGCACACGATAATGTAATCCAATGGCCTTCTCGAAATTGCTTATAAGCCCCCATTCACATTTCAAAAATATATGAAAAAAATAATACGTTGACACTCTTGATAAATCTGACCTCAACAAATACTTAGACGAAATCGTCGTCATTCATGAGAGAGAGTGCTCATCTCAATAAGCATCCTACATTTTGTTTTAGTAAAATGCTTGAATGAACTTCTTCATAGATCGTGTCTACTCTCAATTAACCATCAGTTCAAATATGCATTAATGCATGAGCAAATAAATATTAGTAGGATTATGTAAAAATTAGCACAAACACGTTAAAACACGGAAATTACCGCCACGGTACGTTGGTCATCCTCATAATACCAATTATTTTTTATTTTATTTTTTGTCTTCCTACAAATTAAAGTGTCCATTGCATTATTTCATTAATAGATTATTAAAAATTATACTTAAATTTATATATTTGATACATCTCTAAATATAAATTATTGTACAGATTAGGGGGCTACCTAATCTTCTACGACGGGTCGAATTGAAGTGGGTCCAATTTTCGTTTCTCCTAATTAAGGTCTCGCGTAATACAACAAACAAATAAGAAATTAGAAGATTGGCGGGATTCATTCTTTAGTATATCATCTGACATTTAAGTCAATACTTTTTTTGTAGAAAAAGAAAAATAGATGATGCAAAATGTACTAGCACACAAATAAGGGGATTGAGTGTTTGGGTGCGCCCCATCAATGGACAATTTAGATATGCGCATGACTAAGTGGCGATTAGAGGTACGCTTGACGAGGAACAGTTTAAATGTGTGCTTGACTGAGGGGTGGCTCCGAAAAATACACTCAGCCTGGGAGTAACTTCTAAATATAGAGGACTTGACTCTGATGAGTGTACCCAATCAGGGGACGACTTCAAGATGGATGCTCTCGTGGGAGAGCGACTATCTAGAGGAGAAGGAACTCCTGGGCAATGATAATGGAGAGAGGAACGACCATTAAACTCTCTTTGACTACTGGCAAGGGGGCTTCTTAGGCTTCGGTACCCAATGATCATCTTCACCGTTCGGACGGCATGAGCTTAGATCAGTGGGTTGTTTCGAAAGCCGGGGGTACTCCTACTTTGCAAGGGGTAGCCCTTCGAGCTAAATGAGGAAGTGCAAAAGTGAGCATGCTTTGTCGACCCCTTTTTCCTCTGCTCAGTTTTCTCCTCTCTTCTACGGTTTTATTCTTTGGAGTTTTCTTCTTCCTTTCTCTCCTTCCCCCCATTTTGCGGAGGAAATATGGAGTATATATAGAGTGGGGGCCGGTTATGCTGCCTTGGTGCTCATGGTTGGCGACGGTTACTCACGTGAATTCGCTGAGCTGTCTCGGTGACTTTAGCAAGTGTCATCTGTTGATTAAGGGACACTACGCTGTGATTGGTTGATGAGTTGGAGGAGTGCTCTACGCCATTTCGAGGGATATGCCATACGGACAAATATCTTGTAAATATTCGTTGGGTTGGCAAAATAGTTGGCGGCTATGCAGGAGGGTCAACCACAGACGTAGCATTGCATGCAATCCTAATCACCCGCCTTCTATTGAGCAGTACTAGATCAACTTATTTGAACAAGTTGAACAATTGTCAGGACTTCAGGCCCTGGGGTCCAACGAGCTACTTCTGGGCTACTGCTTCCCCTACAAGCTGAGTTTTGGGCCAGCCTATGATGTTGAACCTATCAATATTAATTATATATTTTTAAATAATTAATTATATAATATTTAATAATTAATAAATATTATATAATAATAAGATATTTTAAACGTATTATTGTGATTTCTTTTTTTCTAACTGAGGAGAAAGAACAACGTGAAAAAGTCCTAAAATTTCAAAAATCAGAACATTTCCTTTTATTATTATGTTCTTTTGCCACCAAAGAAATATATCTGTCGAGATGATCTGTCAATTGCAATTAGTCAGCTTTAGCAGAAAGTTATAATTTAATTATTTTAAAATAAAAAACAATATTAATTTTAATTTTAATTTTAATTTTAATCTAAATAGTTTAAGTTCGGGGGGAAAAAGTGGAAAAATTTTGGTAACAGTTTATCTGACAAGATCGAGGGATCCTACTCTCTAAAAAAAATATTGATTCAATCACTTTTAATTTTTATAATTTAATATTAATTAAATAATTATATTAATTTTTTAAACAAAAAATATACTTTAAAAAAAATTAATTATTTTTTATTAATTAATCAATATTGATTAAAAGGGGTTGAATCAACCCCTCTAAAAAAGGGATTAAAATCCCAAATTCTTATTTGACAATAGAAAATCTTATTTCTCCACCTTTGTCATCTAATATGAAAATGTAAAACACATATTAACATAACCTCATCTACAAATATAATAATAATAATAATAATAGAGTTAATGACTAATAACTCTAATATAGTTATTATAGACAGCGATAGGTCGAATTTATTTTTTTCTTCAATATTGCAATTTATTAACTTCTTTCAACAATCGTCTTGTCTCCAAGAAC
>JAOVVI020019760.1:0-10037 GCA_028571085.2 Nepenthes alata | reverse complement strand
GGTAGCCTTTTTCGATCAGAACTTTCCGTAAGTAGCCCTCTTTAAGTCGGGGCCGGTCTTAATAAAAGTACCATTGATACGAGTATAAGTCCAAGAAAAGTGTCCACCCTAAAAGGACGTCCTATGATGGGAAAAGCCCCCCAAACTTATAAGTTAAAGGTTCTGTATCAAATTTTTTGACATAGAATTCACATCACACTTCAACTAGATCCATCGCTCCTAAGCCATTAGGTGCTATGGCCAATACTCTAACATTAATATTATATCTCGACATTCCAATAAAATGATGGGACTTTACAACAATAGACTAATTCTAAGTTCCACTCATGGCAAACAACCTGGACCCATAATAACCAAATTGTCCTAAGCATTTAACACTTAATTAATCGTCTAATATTCTCAAAACATCATTAATCCCTCTAAGTCATCAAATGTTCACATTGAACCGTTCTATCTAATAACATAACTATCACAAATTGCTCAATTTATGACAAAATAATACTAGGCAATTTGGATGACAATATTGACTTCCAAATGAATAATAAGATAATTTCATCATATAAATAGTTATTAGCTTAAAATAATTAATTGTTATAACGAAGATAACCAACCATAATGTGGGATGTAGTCCATCAAATACATTGAATTTAAACATTTTTCTAACGGCTATAACAAAAACTTAATTTAAACTTAGTATACCTACTCTCCAAAGTGCTCTACCTCTGATGTCCACACGACTCTTTGATCTTCCAATTAGCCTCATGAGTTCCTACACTAATTTGGAAGATAAAGAAGTATGATAAATGAGCCAAAGGTTTAGCAAACAATTTATATCCAAAATAAAAGCAATAGTAATAATAATGAACATAAGAACTTCTTTTGAAAGCCACAAGGTAAAATGAGAATATACACTTCAAGTAAACAGTTTCCAATACAAATCGGCTCAGCATAACAACATAAAAGTCTTGAACAATTTGATCTCAACAGATCATTAAACACATAGATTCCATCAAACCACAACACTTTGAAGTCCAACTGACCATTAAACTCTTCGAATAATATTCTGTCACTATAAATCAAATGTCTAAATATTTACTCTTCTATCAGCTAGGTAAGTCATACAAGGCATCCAATATTTTCCATTTGACCTGCAATAAAGTTTGCCCATCAAAGACATCTCCCCTCGTAGAGAATCTCTAATACCAGTAGCATAACACGTGTCCAAACCCATCGTTGCTCGTCAATATTTCACGATATCTCACTACGATAGTCACATAGCTATTAGATTTTTTTTGTAAAATAAGACTCATATCCACCATATATAAAATTAGTATCAAATAAATACATACTATAATAATATTTTTTAGAATATATGTATCTGGATATATTAGTGTCTTATCACGATGCTCTCAGATAAATATATGAGAAGTGAAAACAATAAATGAAATAGAAATAATGGCATACATCAAATATTAAGAAACATGAATTTTTAGGCAGCATATATTCAACCGGCCACAATATCTCGACTAACTGAAACTCACTAAACAATTTTCCATACGCTCAACTGACATCCCTACATCATGAAACAAGAATCGCATTATCCATAACATTGCATCTAAATAAAATGTATCAAAACCACGGATCACACATGAAAGAAATATTCAATTCACTCGTAACCAGCGCAACACGGTGGGGTCACGCAATGATCGATGGAGGCGGTGATCGAGGAAATTGATTTTGAGGCGGCCATGCGACGTTCGCTTGCTAGAGGACATGCTCGAGTGAACTACTTTCTTCCCGATTTCAATGTTGGCCTGCCTCCTTCCCGATTCCGACGTTCAAACGTCGCTCAAATTCAATTCAAAACCCTTGTTCTCACCACATTCTCGCCCCTATTTTTTGCCGTGGCGGTCCTGCGTTCATTTTGCTTCCAAATTTGAGTTGTTCGTTAATATTTGACACATAAAAGATTATCAATATCATAATATATCATCACTATAAAACTATTAGAGCTGAAATAATGAATCAAACATTAGCAATAGACCTCTAATATCTCGGATTTTCTAGAACCCCTGTTTTTGCCCCATCTTTGAATTTCTCTCAAATTCGACCACATGAACAACATAACGATCATTGAAGGTCAAAGACAGGTATTAGGTTGTGGAATAGCACTGATATCAATGACTAACTTTCCAATTAACACGTATTAATCTGTTCCTCTTTATTCTCTAGGGTTTCCTTCCTTTTTGGATTTCCCTCTCCAAATTCGAGATGAACATTACGTTTTCGGCCTCTAACATTTATAGGCAACTAAATAATGTCATCATTGTTGTGTTTGGAGCCTTTTGCTGGTCGAATTAAGTGTTTTATTTTCCGATTTTGAACAATTTGCGACGCCTCCCCTGATTTTCAGCGCCCATTTTCAGGCTTTCATTTTATATGAGGGATCTTTATCATCTTGCATACTTCTTAGGGTTGAAAGTTTATTTCGGTATCATCATGAATCAACGTAAGTACACATAGGATTTAGTCACTTTGGTTAGTCTCCAATATGCATCTTCAATCAATACTCCCTTATATGTAAACGTGAAGTATCATAGTCAGAAGAGTAAAATTTTCTCCAATCTAAATGTATTTCGATAGTTCATTGACAATTAGAACTATTAAATTATTACTTAAGCTGGCATCTCCTTCGATATACAACAAGTTAATTTATGAATACTTCATGCCAATAATACTTAGTCAAAATTTGTTTGATTATTCAATTTTTTTATGAGTCATCTAATTGTGAATTATTTTTTTTTAATTTAGCATTTTCTTCGTCTTATTACTTACGGTGATACTAATTTATCCTAGTGTCCTCATACTTGACTATTGATCAGTTGTGGGCATATATTCCTTAGCAACTTGTGAATTTCATGGATAAGTAAAATAGGGATAATTGTGTTGCTATATTTTCCACGAAATCCAAATATTGTGCAATGTTTGCAATTTATTCTAAGATCCTTTGGCTTTGCATCCTTCTTGGAGAGATTGGCTTCTATCAGTCTGATTACACTCCACTTTACAGTGATAATGCTAGTACCATCCAAATTTTGACTAATCCTATATATCATTAGCCTATTAAGTATATTGAGATTAACTATTATTATATTGGAGAGGCCATGAATACTTCAATTATTTCTCTTCTTCATATTTCAATCAATTTCAAAATAGTTAATATTTTGACAGAAGTCATAATACCTTACATACGTCATTTTTTTATAAGTAAATTGATATCTTTTTTATCAACCATTATCAACTAAACAGAGAGAAAGCAACAAAGGAATGATAGCAAAGCAATTTCACATATATAAATATGTTATACTATTATCTTCCTTGTCCATAGAAATGTGATTGCCCAATTTCATCTTTGTAATTCAAAATGCATTTAGCCGATATAATAGAAGAAAACCTCACAAGGTGAGGCAATCTGATTTAAACCACCAACACCAACCTCCAACATTGACACACATACAAAAAAAAAGGCAAAGCTGCTTCCAAATTAAAAGTATAAAGATTATGAAATAACAATTAATTATCAAAAATATATAAATATCACACATCTTAATAATCAATCAAAATAAAACAACTATATATTCTAGTATGATCTATTTAAGCATCCACGGTATTCCTACCATATATATACTCTTCAGGTGGGCAACTTGTAAAGCATATGACTTAAGTAAATATGGTTATCATGGGAAAACTAGAAGGAGGTCTATCAATTCTTTGGTTTGAGCAATACAATTGGGGATTCCATACCCTAAAAAATTAACATCTGAGACATTCATTCCTCTGAGTGGGTATCTTATGGCCGATGATACCGTACACATACAATTTTTAACATGCATCCAACATCAAAGCGATTCCCAGATACCACCGACATTGACAGGTGTGGGAGATTCACCGGCATCTATAGCTCTGTGCCACGAAATGATATTTTTAATTAGTTTATTTGTACGATATTTAGTAATATCACCACCTTTAAATCCATTAAGTTAGCTGATCTCTCACACTTAAGCACTGGATAAGTGACCCAAAGGCGAAATCAGATTATGAATGGACAAACACAACGTCGCAAAGAGAATAGTGTAAAACAGCGTAAAGAGATTGTATTGCATGAGAGCTTTTTGCTTACCGATTACAAGTGATATTTATAGTGGGGATCTTCCCATCCACCTTAAGAATAATTAGCCGGGATCATTTCAAATAGAAGATTAGGATTTAGCTTCCAGAATTCTCATAGGATATTCCTTTACAATGTCCCTTCTAGAATACCCAACTATTTTCCTCATCCTAAAATTCTCTCCATGAATATCTATTCTAGATGGTTACAAGAAAAGCTTCTCCCCACACTTGCAGAGTCGTAGAATATTCACCTTGATATTGTATTCATTTCACAATATTGTATGAGGGTAGAGCCATACAAATCTACCATCTAGGGACCCGTGTGGGTCAACCTTGGAGGACGCGGGAGGGTAGAGCCATACAAATCTACCATCCAGGTACCCGTGTGTGTCAACCTTGGGTCGAAATAGTCCACCGGAGACAATTGGCTCACTAGTTATAGAGCATCTGCTGAGGGGAGTTGGGAAATCCCTTTTTCCAAAATTTTTCCATGGGCATCACGACTAAGGTCTCTCGCAAAACTTGTTTCTTAGAGCCCACCAAAGACCAAAAAGTCCTGAAAAATAGAAAAATGAATCTCCCAAGCTTAGGCATTTAGCCGAAGGCCGAAGTCAATCTACAGTCAACTGACGCTGAACTTGCGTTTGGGCCCTATAGCAAGTTACGAGATCGGGCTCTTCAATCCAACTTTCGAGGCATTGAGATTGAGAAGAAGGAAGAATCAAACCAACTCTAACCACAACAAATAATCATTGTAGCATCTTCGCATAGCAAATTCCCAAGCTGATGGATTCTGCTACTACATCTTTTCCAAAAGAAGTTACTGGCATTGAGATTACGAAGAAAAAGGACTGAAATTGAAACGGAAGTACTTGGTTGCAATCGTTAATTAATGCACTTAACTTCAACTATCCCCGTCCATAGACTAAATTTCGACTAAAAGCCAATAAAAATCACGGGCTGCATTATCAAATGAGCCAGGGCACTGGCCGTATTTGTTGCTCGAGGACTAATTCACAGAACACAATTCTTAAGTAACATAGTAGGGGAAATGTTCTAGAGCCTTAAATCATGAAAACACGGGGGGACAAAGTCCAAAACTGAGATGCAAACTCCTCTGCCTTAAAATTTTTTTAAAAAAAAAGACCAGATAAATAAAAAATGATAATAAAAGCAACAGAGCCTCTCACTTGAAGCACTTTGCGTCCAGAAGAGACTCTCCTTCAAAAGGCTCATGGTCCTCGATCATCTGGTTAACACGCTCCTTCTGTTCTTCATCAGAGATGTCAACCTTCTTCCAGTCATATAGTTCCATGTCGTAGACCTCATCGAGTACAAATTTTGGTATATCAGGCCCACGGAAAAGCCACAAACCCTTCACCTTGAATGGGGGCTCAGATCCAATAACCAACATCTTCCCAAAAGCATACTTGCGAGCTAGATCCATCCTCTGAAGGAATCCACCGACCTTGTTCAGGGTGACAAAGGACACGGTGTTCTCATCGTTGTATTTGTAATCACAGAACCACAGCGAGTATCCCTCTGCATCATACATGTCCCAGAATCCTGTAAAAAGGAAGGAAAAGCACCAGCTCAACTCAACCAGCTCGTGCCAAAGACAGTCTTTAGGCTAATCAAAGCCTTTTAAACAACCAATTGCATATTTCCTAGCACCATTGAGTTCTTTTAACTGACTGACAACGTGCCTACATGACAACCATGTATACAACCTTTTAGGGGCAGAAAGCAAAAACTCAAAAAAAATGTCCAACAGCCCACCCAAAAGAAAACCCCTAAACCAAAGGGGAAAAATTAGCTCAGCTCTCTCTCTCTCTCACAAACACATAACCAGGGGGTAATCAGTACTACAGCTGAGTCTCATCTGGTAAAAAATCTGTGATGATAGCAAGATACAGTGCAATGAAATAAGATATATACACCACAAACGCACTTTCATCTTCTTTTCTTCTATTATTATTTTTTGTGCCAACTCAAAACCTCTTGACAAACCAGAAAATTCAAGCATTCTATAACAGATTATAGTTCGTTAAGAGTTTGGTATCCTAGTGTATTACAAGCAAGATTTAAGAGACTTGGTCAGCATGAATAGTAATGTGTCGAAGACTCTAGATTATAAATGTAATTGTTTGTGGATTCCAGAGCTTTGTTTTGGTGAAAGGAATCTTCAAATTTCAAGGATATCATACATTAATTCATGGCCATGTTTTTATGTTGAATATTAAGTAATTGAATTTTAAAACAATTATTATTTATGATAATATGAAGTAATTGAATACTAAACAATTATTATTCATGATTGTTATTAGGCCAAGAAAAAATGCGTAGATTCATTCATTTCCAACTTAGAAGTTCTATTTACTCCCCCACTGGTTAAAACTTTGGTCCAGGTCGATAAAAAGCTTGATGACCAGTCCAGATAACTAAGATTTCAACCACAAAATGACGTCTTTTGTGGTGTTTGCTGGCTAGGATGTGAAACAGCAAGGGGACACTTAGGATACTCTCAATCATTTGAAAATGAGATCCAAATGTTAGGAGTCAGAGGTGAAGTGCAGGAAGACAGCACCTTGGAGGTACAACCATGATAAGCTCATAAGCGACCGAGATATTCATCATGAAAATAAGATAAAAGCTAGGGTACGAGCAAGTTAGCATTTGCACTCTGCATGACAGTGGATTAGCAAAATGGTATACCTTTAATCGCCACATCACGGAAGTTAGTCTTGGTGTTGGAGTACAGCCTCTTCCATTCATCAAGGACCATCTTACTAGGGGGCAACAGATCCAGAGGATTCTTCGGTTTGGGTTTAGGTGCTTCCTCTTCCTCCCCAGCTTCTTCCCTGGGGATAACCACCTCTTTCTCAACCACTTCTTTGGCAACTTTCTTTCGTTCATTCGATGCCTTCGGTTTTGCAGATTCTTTAGGTTGGGCAGGCTTCTTGACAGACTGAATAGGTGGGACGAATAGAGTCTGCTTTACCTCACCCAGCACCTTGTGGAAATTTGGCTGATTAACAATGGTCCAAAAATATCTTTCAACATGAGGAAACTCAGAAGTGAAGCTTTTCGTCATGAGCTGAGTGAAACCCAAATATAGGTTACATGTCAAAATTATGTCAGCTAATGTCACACAATGCCCAACAAGAAAGGTGTTTGAAGCTAGATGTGTGTTCAAGGCACCCAAACCTCTCTTGAGAGCAGTTATTGCAGCTTCCTCAGCCTGCATGCAAAGTTAGAAAACCAGAACATGGGTTAGCATCAAACAAGCACTATTTAAATGCCTTGAGGCAGATGCAATCGTGAGTAGCCTAATGAAGATTTCTCATATGAACTTGAATGTAATAGTTCCAATAAACCGCCCCCAATAAGCAAAACAAATTATGAAGAAAGGATACTTTCAACACAGTAGAGAAAGTAGAGTAAATTTAAGACCCACTCTCAAACCCGAAAAAGAAAGGCTAAGACATACACTGCATATGAGTCAAAAGTACATTTCAGCACTGCACAAAGCATTTCAAAAATTATAGGAAAGGAATATAAGTACAGAAAGGAGGGATCCACCTAAATATGTAAAACTGATAAACTTCTACGAAATTTTGAAAGCTAACTTTTGATTTGAATTTAACAAAACCAACAGTTGGATTTAATCTTTTATCGATACTCATCTTGCATGTTAAGTTGAATCTTTGTCAACAGAAGCTCATCTTCATATGCTTCATTAAACTTGTACATCTTAATGGCTTCTTCATCGGTATGTCTCATCTAGGCTAGCAGCTTCCTCATCTACAAACTCAGATGATATAACCCTATAGGCACTGGTAGACCAGGAAGAAGCTTTCCCTCTTAATAATAATTCACACTATTTCTCAATCTAGTATGACGTGTAACCTCATCTAATCTAACAGCTTTAGTAACAAAATCGAATTATCAAAGAATTATCTTGAAATACATATTCATTATCCTCATCATAATCTCCATTCATTCTTCTAAACAACCACTCATTACTTTAATTAACACCATTTCCTCAAATATCAAGTCTGCATTAAAAATAACAATTAATTATAATTGCTAATTTGAAAGAAAGAATTTTTGAATTAAAAAAAAAATAAAGAAAGCCCTCAAGCGTTTTCTCTGAGCCTAAATGGAGCATTCGCCTTTAAGCTTAAACACGCGCCTCTTGGAATGATCATCACCTAGATATATAAGAGGCACCAAGATTTGAGCCCCAAGCCCGTGCCATATGAAGCACATTTTTAACAACTGTGATCAGCGACTAATGGAGACCTTTAACAACAATGATGAGCAGTGACTGGAGAGTAATGGAGCAATAAAAATTGATAATTATGCAACATCAAATTTGCAACATTGAATTGAAAAAGAAAAATAGGCCAAAAATTTAACAAACATACTACAAGTCCAAGTAAGAAGAACCAATAAGCCAAGAGAGTGCTTTTGTACACAATATAGAAGTGCACGCTAGACTGAAAAGTGCAAACAAAAAAAATGCTCTTATTACATGGGAGAATAAAATTTAATGTTTCAAAAAAATTTTGAATGGAAGAAAAGCAGTTGCTTGCAAACTCAACATCCCAGTGATTCCTAGAGTTTGGGAAAAAACTGTAAAGATTGTCAAGCAGGTTCCTGTAAATGTGGTCCTTATTATCCAGTAATTGAAGTGTTCAGTAAAAAAACATTGTAAATCCAAAACTTAAAATTAATATACATTTCTCTGAGGGGCTCAAACACAAGTCAGCAAAAAAGAGGGGGCATGTATTTATTATATGCCTATAGTCATAAAGGGACAAGAGGAGTTTAAAACAATTAAAGAATAGACACCATAAACTCATGTAAATAACTCAACATAGAATGCAAATAAAAACAGTAATTCTTGTCCTCCCAACTCAATTTTTCCCTTCCCTTCCACTCTCTTACTCCATATCACAATAAGGATTATCAAATGTCCATCTCCACTCCCCCCCTTCTCTGTCGCTTGTGCTATATTCCATATAAAAATTAAAGGTAAACATTTCGATCGTCTAGAATTGGGTTGTAGTTAAGGCAGTGTTTCAAGGGTCCTTTGTTTGCTCCAAAGATAGCAACAAGAAATTACAAGCACTTCTGTGTGAACCATCCATGTTTCTGTTCAAGTGAGCACATCATATAAAGGGCAATCCATGTTTCCTAATTATTAATCCTGTTTTGTGTGAATATTGAACAGTAAATGACATCTATTCATTTCTAGTACTCTCTCTAGACCTACAAAACAAGGACACTTCCTGTGGAATAGCATATCAGTGTTGGACTCACATTTGACACCAACATTCTGTGGACACGCTTAGACATGTTCAAAAATACTTTTCATTATGACACAGGGACAAGCAGATAATTGAGAACTTATTTGCGCTCTTTTTTAAGTTTCTAAATCAAAAGGGTTTTTTTAATGACCTTTAATTTTGTACTTTAGGAAAAAAAAATACAAATTAAAGTCCCAGCTTGGAGACTAGTTATTTACACCTATTAGTTATAAAAAAAACAGAAAGAGAGTTGGTGATGGTCTAATGTTCTTCCGATTAGAAACTTGGGAATGAGAGACATTAACAGTGTTTTGAGTTGCTACTGGCTACTTTCCCAAACCAAGAAATATATATATATATATATATGTTGGTGATGGTCTAATGTTCTTCCGATTAGAAACTAGGGAATGAGAGACATTAACAGTGTTTTGAGTTGCTACTGGCTACTTTCCCAAACCAAGAAATATATATATATATAGAGAGAGAGAGAGAGAGAATGAATATTTCAATTGCATGGGTTGGAGTTTCAAAAGTTTATTTCATATTAAATAA
>JAOVVI020019759.1:0-10038 GCA_028571085.2 Nepenthes alata | reverse complement strand
AGCATTTCTATTTTCAATACTCATACATGCTATGATTTCAAAAATATGATATTATTGTTTAACATATATGTGTAATTTTTTTCATTTTATTGTAAAAATATATGAAATTCATGTATAAACTCAACTATCTGGTGTAATTTAGCTGTTTCCTATAAATACTCCGTCATGTATGTCTAAAAAACTTGATATATGCTTCTACATATCTAAAATTCATACTTAATATTTAGGCATGCTTATAAAGTGTTGAAAATAAATTCTTGCATATTAAATTATACACTAGATGCTCTAAAATTCAATAGAAAATTTTACATATGTGCTAATTTTTGTATTATGCTAAATTTTTATGAATTATCATGCTAAATTTAAATTTCATATTTTAAAATTTATCATCACTAAATTTTTACAAATATTTAAGTATGAATGAATAGAATTAAAAAGAACTCTACAATTATATCAAGAATTATAATTATTTTCTTCAGAATTAAAAAAGTTATGAAAGAAAAGAAAATGTATAGTGTTTTTCTAAGAATAGGTATTTGACCATGATTATATTTTAATGGATAATATATTATATTATATCTTAGTATATTATAGTAGTATATTGAGGTTTAAACATATTATCCGTGGGTAAGAATTTATATTCGGTTTCATCTATAAGGTTATATGTATAATGACTCACCTATTAGTTTTAAATAATAGCGTATGATCTTTAATTGTGTAAAAATAAATATAACTCAAATGTTAATTATCTGCACGTTTAGTCAATAAGGCTTACTAGCTCCTAGTCCTTAAAAAATTAGTGTTTAATATATTTTGATGATAAAAAATGATTAAGAGTATGAAAGAAATTCTGAAAAGGTATAATCTAAATTTCTTATATAAGAATTATGAAGATTTCATATTATTGTATCATATTATGATCCATTGTCTTTTCGACATAATTTAACTATAAATTATATATGATCCCTTATTAAATTATATGTATTGTTAAATTTTTTACTCATTCATTACTTTTATTTTACTAATTCCTTTAGATGAGAGGCCTAGATACACGCAAGATGATTAAGAGTGATGGTTGAAGCTGTTTGAAGAATTTAGACTTAGAAATTATAGATTTCTAATATTAAATTGCTGTTTCAGACAATAAATTATATGTTTAATGTTGGATTTTTAGCTTTAAGTTTAATTTTGGACAATAGTAATTGATGTTTATGTTATTCAAACAACAGATTGTAATTGTTAAGTGAGATGTTGGTCATTTCGGTATATTATTTGTGGTTTGTAGATGTGAAATGTTTGTTGTCATAGTGATGCCCTGGATCCGGGTTATTGTATAGGTTAGGGATCATCTACGTCATGTTGAATTGGAGTCGATCTGATTCTTTTGTCTTAAAACCTTGACCATACGTAACACAAATAAAAATAAAGGATTAGGGGATTGGCGGGACTCACATCCCAATTTATCATTCGACGTTCAAATCAGTAGTTTTTTCAAGAAAATGGAAAGATACAAGGATGCAAGGGAATGTATGGATGCATACTTTCTGAGGATTGAGTATGTGGTGTGCCCTATAGGAGGCGTCTTAGAGTTGCGCCTAGTCAAGGAGCGATTTAAAGATGTGTCCAACCGATGGGCGGTTTAAAAAATTTTCTAACCAATGGGTGATTTAGAGGTGCGCTCGATCAAATGACGGCTTAGGGGTGCGCCTAGTCGATGGGTAGCTCAAAGGTCGCTCGGCCGAGGGACGGCTTAGAGGTGCGTCCAACCGATGGGTGGCTTAGGAGTGAAAGAGAAATCACATTGGGAGTCCATGACCTCGAGAGCATTGGGGAGCTCGTAGTCTTTCTATGGAATCGTGGACGTGAATTGCCCTTTATCTCCGTCACTTCCTCTCTTTGGGATTATGTGTGTTCTAGGCTCTTTCGTAGAAGCCCTCTTCCTTCCACTAAGGAAGGGGGATACTTATAGGCGACTGAGCGATTTAGCTTAGCTTGGGCATTAAGGTAGGATAGCTATCCCACGTGGGAAAATTACTGAGTTGCAGATAATCTTAGGGGGGCGTAAATGGTTGTTTCATTTTTTTGGAAATAATTACGCAATTGTAGATACTTATATTTCCCATCATGGCTGCTGACGATTATCTTTTTATTCTTCTAGGAGATTATCTGGCTGCAATTATAGTGGTTTTCATTTTGAAAACGATCGTGCATACATAGACGAATATTCCTTGAATATCTGCTAGGTAATTTTGACTAGTTTTGGTAAGTTGATTCAGCGTGCCAGAATTAGATCGTGGGCCGTCTTGATTGGGCTGGTTGGGTCAGTCAGGATGTTACTCAGATTCCGAGCCTGCCCTTTTTGTTTGCAAGCTCTCTTCCTGGATCGAGATTTCCCAGTAGCTTTTTTACTGTGGGCCTTGATATCCGATTTAGCCCATGGGTGATAGACCCATCACTTAGCTTCCTGTATCAAATAACTATTCTAATGACGCATCAAATTTAAATATCTATGTGTAATCTATCTCACAGACAAATGTGAAGTTGTAAATTGAATTTTAGATAGTTACAGTGATGTGAAATTTTAAATGCTGAAATGTCTTCTCTTTTTCTAGATCTATCTGCCTCTTAATTGTTTGAATTTGCTGGCCAATTAGTTGCCATTCCCTATGCAAATTGACATAGGGTGCAACAAGCGCAGCGGTGCTGTCGCGCCATATAAATTGTTGGATTTTAAAATTAACGGTCCATACTTTTTAAATAAAAAATAAAATTTATAAATATATATTTTTATTTTTTTATATAAAAAATCATGGGCCGTTGATTTTAAAATTCAATGACCCATGTGATGCCGAAGCCGCTGCAATGTCCGTACAGCATTGCAGCAGCCCTTCTTCTGGATAAATAGTTATCTGTTTTTTAATAAGTGATTGACAATATAAAATAATATAATATGTCATATAATATTTATAAAAAAAGCTAGAAAAATATGCATGAGGATTAGAAAATATAATATGTAAGCTTTTTCCCCAGTAAGCAAAATATATTATGAGTGGGATCTTTTGGGTGGAATAAAGCACTGTAAAATCTTATAATTACATAATTGCACGCATGAAAAGAGCAAGCCGTAAAGTGGAGACTCGATCATTCTATTGGCAGAAGGATTCAGATTAATGAACCCCACTTTTATTTATATATATATATTTATTTATTTATTCTATTTTTTCATTGCATTTTTTATTCTTTTTCTTTTCGGATAAGTAGCTGTTGAAAAAAAAAAAGAAGGTCCATTTTAGTAAGTTATAAACCCAATTTCCTTTTGCAATCTAGTAATTATTAAGCACACCCATTCTATATCTAATTTGGTTAATATTAATTAATCACAGAAAAAATAGGTAGTAATCCTATATTATAATTAATAAATTTTGAATAAATTTATAAAATAAAAAATGCATTTTTAAAAGTTTAGTTAGTATTACAAATGATAAATGGGAGGACAGTGTCTTGTATGATTTTTTCTAGTTAAAATCATTCTTTTGGATTCCCTTTTTAATGTATGAAGCTTTTCTCATTATAAGCTTAAAGATTTTACGTTTAAATTTAGGGGGCTTCGTTTAATCACTCCAAGATAACACATCTCTCTCTCATCCTAAACTTTAAGATATCCCTCTTTGAATGGGAAATTAATTGGTTATTGTGTATTAGGCCGGTTTGCATGAATTATATGACAGTATTTCTTGCTTCATTCAATCGAAAAAATAATTTGATTGTTAATTATAAATGTCTCATTATTATGATATGCAGATGGTCTAAGATTGCTTCTCATCTCCCTGGAAGAACTGACAACGAAATAAAGAATCACTGGAACACTCATATCAAGAAAAAGCTTAGAAAAATGGGTATTGATCCTCAGACCCATAAACCCATAGACCAGCCTCAGCAGCAATATGAGAAACAACGACAACAACAACTGCAACCAGAACGACAGAAACAAACCGAGCAAACAAATCAAGCAGTGATGCGGATTCAGTCGGCCGTCACTGAGACGACGATAGAGGAGACAGAGAAAAGCAACTTATTTGATCTTTCAGAGCATGCTATTGATAGCTTTTGCGTAGATGATGTGCCGCTCGTTCAACCTCACGAAATCTTAGTCTCTCCAATTAACAGTTGCTCCGCGGCAATCTCATCGTGTACTTCATCTTCATCCGAGTCTCCCTTGATTTTTGAGGGCTTGCAATTTTGGAATTTTGACTGGCTTTATGATTATAACTACAGCAAAAACAACGACACCAATAGCTCCAATAATGAGATTAGCTTTTGGGAAAATGAGCTCACAAATTGGAATATTCTAACCAATGATGATGGTGATAGTAACCTGGCTATTGATCCTCTCCTCAGCCAATATACTGGAAGTGCTTTTGATCAAGAACCTTGGAGCTTTTAGTCTAATTTTACTTTTTTATTTTCACTTTACGTTTTTTTTGAGAGGCGTGGGGGATATGTTTGGTCATTTGGTTTGTTCCTTATCACAGGAAGACGAAAATAAAAATAAAACAGGTTATGGGAGGAGGAACCCATGCATGTTTGACAGTCTCTTTCTTTTGTAGCGGTTCAGCAGAAATCAATGTACATGTTTGCAGTCGATCATTCTGTGTAGTTACATGTAACTGTTTGCCATCCACTTATCTACTCATAAGTTTCCTTTCAGTAAAAAATGTTATTCATGCCGCTTCCTTCCGACTGCTGACATCTAAGTAGGCGGTCGGACAATAAAGGCACTGGGTTACACTCGCGTGCATAACAAAGTAAAAATAAAAAATAAATACCAAATATTTTACGTAAAAAATTCTTCAAATTAAGAAAAAAACTACGAAACTTTCATTATCGAACAATCCACTAAGTGTGAGAGCTGGTTATAGAAGCTGCCGGTTACACAAGCCCTAAGAGCTGAGGAAGAGGAATAAGAAGAAGAAAAATAGAGCACAAAAACACACACTTCTTTCCTCACTACTCTCTATTACACTTTACTCTTCGCTCATTCCTTGAGAAATTTCTCTCGCTCTCACTATGTAATTCTCTACTCTACACTCACAGACACAAAACACATGCATATATGCATACTGGTTGATGAGAGAGATAACCATGTCAACGCGGAGGACACACAGACAGGTAGCCACCAGGTAGCTTGCTATTCTACAGTAACTCTGCAGATTGTTGGCCCTACAGAAAATGGCCAACCAGTTTGCAAAAACTAGTGCATATTCCCACAGATATGGCATGCTCAAATTATCCTATGAGCTAGCTTTCATGTGTGCTTCTTGTCCTCGAGCCTCCAAAAAATACCTCCAGGCATTACCCATGGACCTCGAACTCTAACAGTAAAGGTTCTCGAACGTTATATAATATTCGCGTCCATTTCAAGAACCCACAGACACCTTACTCATTAGTCCGCATACCTCATCTACGTAAGAGTTTGCGGACAACATTTCCACAAAAGGAGTGACCCCAACAAACTTTCCGTCACAATCGAGGGGGAATAAAATTAGTTAGCCCAATGATATCACAACAAACTTGCAGCTTTTTCTTTGGTAAAATTTTTGTCATCATGTCTGACCCATTTTCATCTGACCAGACCTTCTCTACTGGCAGCCACCCTTCATTAATAACATTTTCCATCCAATGATATTGAACGTCAATGTGCTTCGATCTCGAATGGAATGAGAAGTTTTTACACAAATGTATAGTATTTTGGCTATTACAGAGTATCACATACTTTTCTTGCCTCAGGCCCAACTCTTGAATAAATTTTTCATCCATAACGTCTCCTTGTTGGTCTCGATCACAGTAATGAACTCGGCCTCCGTTATAGAAAGGGCGATGCACTTTTGTAACTTAGATTGCCAAGAAACTGCCTCTCCGATAAATTTAACTAAATACCTTGAGGTAGATTTCCGAGAGTCAATATCCCCGGCCGTGTCCGCGTCTGTGTAACTAACCAATTAGAGCTTCTCTTCTCCAAATTTCAGACACATCTTCAAAGTCCATAAGAGATATCTAAAAATTCAATTTATAGCAGACCAATACTGCATCCCTAAGTTTAAGAAAAATCTGCTAACAAGACTGACGACATGAGTAATATCCGGCCTGGTACACACAACCGAGTATATCAGGCTTTCTCTGTATCTAAGGACAGACACGATTTTTTATTCAGCCTGAAATGGTTAGCTAACGGAGTGCTCATTGGCATACTCAACCCGTGATAGCAACGACCTTAGCTTTGATAGGGGTGGCGGTTAGTAGCGTCTGTGGCATTGGGCGATGACGACCATCCGCCCAGCCTCTCTCTCCTTCTCCACTATTTTTTCACACATTTCTTTTTTCTCTCTTAGTCTCATCCTTTAAATAGATGCCGGTTCGTTGCCTGATTAACAAGTAACACAGGTCATGTGTCGGGTGACATTCATATGATCTAGCATCGGGTAATATATATATATATATATATATATGTACAAGACATATACTTTGTAAATAAGAATGAGATAGTTTGTCTTACAATGACAATGAAATAGTTCTCAAAACAAATGAAAATTTGCAATTTGTTATACAATTAAGTAATAGCCTCCAAACCTGCTGATTGTATAGAGTATGACTTTTACTCTATAATGAATTTTATTAGGATTAGAGTTACAAATGATACTTCGAATTTTTAAGTTGGCTAGTATTTGATATAATGTTAGGGTTTTATCAATCAAGCAATCTAAAATTTAAATCTCAAAATCCATTGTTCTCTAAAAGAATATGTATGGAGTTTAAATGCTAATAACCCGGACTTCGGATCCTGTATTTTTTAAAGAGAAGTAGAAATTTGAGCTGTTAAATTTTCAGTCTAATGGTTATAATTTAAAAATTAAAATAATACCAAATAGAAAGTTATTTTTTATTATTTTCTTAAATGTAGAATTTAATGTTTACTAAATATTAAAATTATTTAAAAAATTAAAAATATAGCAATTTTCAATATTTCTTATTATTAAACCTTTATCGTTAACCCCAATTGTACAAAATATTTTTAATTAATGGTAAAAATAGACATTGTATTTAATCCACAATTTCATTTAGCCTGATCAGCAATAGGTTGAAAAGGATCCGAGCTAGTTTGACTGGATTTTTTTAACATCATAATATCTTTGTTAAAACCATAAAAGTGACACAATATAAAATCTGTAGTTTTAAATATATGTATAATGGTTCATTCAGGTAAATACTAAACTAAAAATAAAAAATTCAAAATCTTTTATTATTTAGGTATAATGACACAAGGAAAATGAAGCCTTTCATGCTCATTCAAGATTTGTTTATTATTTTGTTCCTCTTCAATTAAAGATATGTGGTTCTTAGAGATGGTGTAAACACATATCCTTTATTTTTTGCCTCAATTGCTCTTCTTTCACGTTCCATCTCAATATTGTATATTTATAATGTATTGTATGATCAAAATATTTACAGAGTGATTTATGGTTAAAATTGAGATATAATAAAAATTATTTTTAAACTTACCATCCATTGATTTTTCACCTAGTCGATAGGAAATTTTCATGGTAAAACACAGTATTTATCTTTATATATACGGGTCATATATTTTTATCGCTTTCACACAGATTCAAACATGAAAGTAATATTTTTTTTTCTAACTCAGAATAATTATCGGTTAAAATGGCGCTAGCTTCCTGATTCAACACACTTTCACTGCAGTGTCTGATTTAAAAATATTTTGTGATGAACGTACAGGAAAACCTTCTTTAGTCATTTTGTAGTCATCAACCCGGCTAGTTTTGTGGAAAAAATGCTAGAATTTGGTCTTAATCTAAAGGTGAGCCATTCTCCACGGACAATGTGAGTCGTACATATAAGACAATGGAAGTATATCATGGTCTTTTAAGGCCACACCACCTAATCGAAGGCTTTTAAACAACCCCACAAATGCCAGCTGGCAAGGGTCAGCGTCAACTAGAGAGAGCCCAAAGACCTCAACGTTCGAATGAATGAAGCCCTTCACGTCGTGGATTTTTCTAGTGTGCTAAAGCCGCTAGCAATCACTTTTCATAATTAGTTAGTGTTTAGCAACCAATAGCTTCGCTAATCACGCTTATAGTTCATGTGGTAGCTTGCCATCTTTGCTTATTATTAAATAAAATAAATGCATTTATATAGTATTTAGATAAATGTTTTGAAAATACTTTTTAGATATATTTGATGATTATTTGATATGATATCCATGCTAGTAGATGTAAGAACACTATAAATATTTTAAAAATTATTAAAATAATCAAGTTATTTTATAATTTTATAATATGAAATACAATATTCATAATATATCAAAATTCAGGCTTAAAGCTTTTTTTTTAAAGAACTTGAAATTTATTACTCTCTCTTGACCCTTACATTTTTCTTCTTTAGAGTTTACAAGATTTATGCGTGGAAAGATTGATGATAAATTTTTTAAATGGTTGCTCAAATAGATATAATGAAAGTCTTATAACCCCGTTTAAAATTAAATACTAAAAAACAACCCTTCATTTTTTTAAAACAAATCACCCATTATTATTTTTAATTAACAATTAATAATTCTATCTTTTATAGTGTAAGAAAATGATCGATCCCTTATTATATAATTTTTTTAATAAAATATAATGAGATTATAAGTTATTAAAATATTTAATCATTTTAATAAATTAATAAATATATATTATATTATATGAGACAAGTTTAATGATAAACTCATATAATAATAGATCGATATATATATTATTTACAGTTTGATATAGTATTCATAGATGTATAGATTATATGATAAAAAATTAAGACACATACACATTCTCTCTCTCTCTCTCTCTCTAGATATATATATATATAATATTTGGAAAAATATTTTAAAATATTTTTTGGACATCCTTGATTATCGTTAGTTGATTAGATATTAGAACCATTTATCATCTAAGTGGACCCAGTATTAGAAAATACCGAATATATTTTTATTTTATCAATATTGTAATTTAGGGTAGTTGTATTTTTGAGACATTAATATTGTCAGCCATATTATATTTTGGGATATTGTATTTTAAGATTTTAGGATAATTTATTTTAGGATATTGTATAATATAGTTTAGGGTAGTGTATATTGTGTTTTTAAGGCATGTTTCGTATATATATCCCTCCTCCCTCGGGCTGTGTACGGCGTTTGTGGTGAAGTAATCAAAAGCCTGAGGCATTGAATTGTTTCTGTAGTCTTCGATGTTTTCTCATATCTGCAATTGATTCTCGCTCGTTTTCTGTCATCCTCTTTCTCCTCTCCCGTCTTCTCCACTCTACTCTCAATTTCTTACACCTAAATAATAATCCATGGATAGCTTCTACGGGATGTCATGAGCAAAATGGATGCCCTCATTATATCTAAGGAGTGACAGCATAATATTACTCTATAGTTAGTGATGGGTACACCAGTTATAGGCTCGCCCAAAGAGAAGCTCAAAGAAAAGTCAACGGAAGCACAAAAAGGACGGTCAATGTTCTTACGGCTCACTAAAGAAGGCGGGTCCAGAAACTGAAAAGCCCAAAACCGAAACGGTCAACGCAGGCGTTGACCGTCTTAGCGACCAACTCAATGTTGACCGTCGTGCGAAGCCAAATTGGACATTTAGAAGCTTTCCTACAGTAATTGGTCCATTCCACTATGGCCCACAGCCTATCAGTGGATCACCAGCTACTCTCCTTTTATCCTTTGCGAAGGCGGCCAATACGCTGACGGTCAACTCAAGTGTTGACCGTCTGCGCCCTGCACATTGGGCCCAAATAACGCCTTTCTACAGTGATGTGCCCACTCCGTTTGGGCCCATGACTCATCCCACGGCCAACCACAGCCTTCCAAGCGTCTTCCACGATTCTAAGAGGATATTGACAAGATTGACGCCTTTCAAATGAGGAAGGCGCCAGATCTTCCCAGTATCTTGCCCGCCAAAGCACTCCAACGGTAACATGTTG
>JAOVVI020019758.1:0-10038 GCA_028571085.2 Nepenthes alata | reverse complement strand
TTATTTATTATGCTTTCACGGTGTTTGGTGGCCAACAATTGACGGGAAATTTGGGGGTTCATTTTTATTGGTCCGATTGTGTGTGTTTTTGTTTCCAAGGAATCTCTACAAATAGTATCAAATAGTAGGATTTTTTGGTGCGTGAAAATTACAATTTGATGGCGTCATCGTTGAAGGACTTATCATTCTACATTTAGCAATTTAATGGATGAACAATTTTACTCTTTTGCAAGAAAAAGTGATGAGCATTTTGACCCGTGAAAGAACAGTAAAAGCATTGAAAAAGGATGATAAATTGGAGAAGATGAAGGATGAGGGGTGGCATTACATGAGGTTTTTGCAAATTGTACGATCAAGTTAGATTTTGTGAATGACACTCTTTAAGAAATCATAGATTTGTTGGATCCAGTGGAGGTCTGGATAAAGTTGGAGGGTCAGTACAAATCCAAGTTCTTGATATTGAGGTTGCATGTGAAGAAGCAATTCTATGGCTTCCGGTTGTAGGAAGGGGGAAGCTTTAAGAAGTATTCGGATGAGTTTGACCAGATTTTAATACAAATTTTGGCGCTTGATGAGAAGATTAAGGATGAAGGCAAGGTGCTTGCATTGTTGGCTTTGTTGATGGCCTCTTATGATTATATTATCACGACACTATTGTTCGGGAAGGATATACTTAGTCTTGATGAGGTCATCCTTTTTTACTTATGAATAAGCCTAGGCAAAAAAAAAAGTGATGAGGTTTTAGAGGAAACGAGTGCCTTAGTGTCTACTTGCAGTCGGGGGTATGAGAGTTTGAGGGAGAGAGGTGGCAAGTAGGAGAGAAGCAACACTCACTCCAAACTCAAGGATATCGAATGCTTTCATTGTGGTAATAAGGGTCACATGAAATGAAATTACTTTAAGCGGAATCAGGAAGAATGTGGTAGCTAGTAATAAGAAAGGAGGGATTATGACAGTAATGATTGAGCCTTTATTACTAACTACGAAGACGTTCTAGTCATTGATGCATGGAAAATGCGAATTTTCACGAGCCATAATAAGAGTTGGGTAATGGATAGCAGTCACATCATGTTGCATTAAGGAAGTTCCTCTTCACCTCCTCTATGTTTGGGAACTACGGGGCATTGAAGATGAGAAATGATGGCTCATCTAGAATAGGGGGTATCGAGGATGTTAGTTTGCGGACAAGTAATGGGACGAAACTTATGTTGAGGAGTGTGAGATATGCTCTGGATATTTGGCTGAATTTGATTTCAACCGAAATGCTTAATGAGGAGGGTTTTTGCACGGTGTTTGGCAAATGCCAACGGAAGTTCACTAAAGGTGCTTCGGTTGTAAATAGGGGAAGCAAGTGATCAAATCGGTAGGTTGCCAATGGCAATGTGAAGATGATCAACGGGAGGCTTGGTTAAGGTGGCGGAAGGAGGCCGAGAAAAAATGTAAGGGGGAGCCATACCACCGTGGTAAAGACACCAAAGGAGAGTAACAATATTCTAGGTTTGGTAGAGTGATAGAGGGTATTATTCAAGTTTATGGAGGCCGACGCAGGGATTCTTGTAGAGAGAAAGTTGCCAATGGATGAGAGGTGATGGTGGCGTGCCGAAAAGGCGAGCCCCCATAAGGTCATAAAGGAAAGTTTTTTAGGTTTTAGATCACTCACTTGTAAGTCTTATACCCATTGAAATGTTGTTTTTCACTTCTGGGGCTATCAGAGTGTTCCACAGGAGATTCACGTGATGTTCATTCGAGCCAAACTATTTGTGAGAGGTTTCGTGAGAAGACCTCGAACTAGGCTTAAGCACCATTCTAGAGAGGATTTCTAATAGATTCTGCGTCAAGACTGCGAATTGGTTGCTTAAGCGCCAAGATTGAGGGGATTTTCAGTGGTGCATTGCAAGATGGCTGTGAGCTTACCGCTTCAGGGGCCACGTGAGATATTAAAGGTCCTGTTCTGATTTTAGGGTAAGGAGTGTCTCACGAAGAAAGAGAAGAGAGAAAACAGTGAAGATGATGAAATTCAGTATCCGGTTGAGATTTGATTCAGTTCTATTATTCACCAAGTTTGGATATGTTATTTTTATCTTATTTCTATGATGTGTTACCATTTAGTTGTTTATTTTTCCTAGTGTATTTTTCTCTAATGAATTGTTAAGTGTGTTGGATTTGTATTCAACCGGTTATTTACGCGAGCTGTGGTGGAGGGATTTTGAAGGAGGTTATATTGATAAGCGGATTCTTTTAGTTAATTTTTCAGAGATTCTCTCGTAATTTTTCCTTGATTGAAAAATATTTTTCACATTAAATATTATTGTATAATTTATGCATGCTTGGTTGCATGATTGTTATTCCTTGTGCTTTCACGATGTTTGGTAAATTGATGAGGAATTCGAAGGTTTGTTTTTTTGCGCCGATTGTGTGCGTTTTTGTTCCCGGGAAATTCTAATTGAGTGGTGGTGGTTTTTGACTTGTGTGTATTTAGTTGCATAATTTTTATTCCTTGTACTTTCATAGTGTCTGGTGGGTGACGATTGATGAAAGATTTGTTTCTTTTGCATCGATTTTGTGTGTTTTTGTTCTCGGGGAGTCTCAACCGGGTGGTGGTGGTGTTTAAATTGTATTTACTATTTCTTGGTTCAAATGTCACTGTGTGTTTCCTTAAACAAAGTTGCTTCGTAGCCAACCTTCCAACTTGTGGGCCCAATTCGCCGTTATCTTCTCCTATTTAGTACCACACTTCCATTTACTTGTTAATCATTTTTTGCTGGGGCTGTTGTTGAACTAATGAGAGAAGTGTGGTATTAAACGCAGGAGAGCTAACCGGGACAATGGTTGGCTTTGAATCACGACCCATCTCCAAATTTGGATCATGCTACCTGCATTTTTTTTTCTCTCACCATTTTTAGAATATATATATATTTTTTGATTGATTGGTGGGAATTACTACAAATGCTCATGAAACAAGTACACAATGGATAGTGATGCAAAGGGAGATCGGATTTGATTATGCGCTGCTTATGCACATTAGGTGGTGTCCATCTCAATATTTGCACCATTTCCTCTTTACTTGAAGGGTTATGGTTTAAGGGATGATATTTTTTATTACAGGAAGCTGATGATTTGTGTTTGACCATTTGATCTGTTATCCTTTATTGGTTTCGTGGTTAAAATTGTTAGCTGTACATTTTCAACATGCATGTTATTGGTGAATTGAGATAATAGGATTTTACTACTTTTTGGAAACTGTATAATGTGTTGGGCTTCAGATCATGCACAAGGATTAGAAGTGGTCATGTTGCCATTACAGTGGCGTGATGATTCTAGCTGTATATGTTTTAGAAACTGAACAAGCTGGAATGGTGCATCTTGCTGGATATCATCTTTGTTTTACTAGATTCATGTTCTTTTTTTTTTTTTTTAAATTTTCTATGATAGTGTATTGATGAAAGTTCAATGAGGAAGTTAATTACCCTGCGCAAGCTAAAGTTGCCATTGTCTGTTTTTGTTGTTGGATATTTTCAGTTTGCTTTTTCTATGCGAGTTAACTGACAGGTTTGTTGTGCAAAATACAATCTCTGAACCTGAAAGCTAGAAAGGTTTTCCATTTCTTTGCTAAATCTGTATTATAACAAAGGATCTTGATTCTAAAATGAAATGCTAGGTTAGGCAGTAGTGTTCCTCTCTGAACTGCCTAATGGGATATGAGTCCTGGGATCCCAAGTTCCTAGTGTTGGGAATTTAGGTCACTCTCGTGTGGGAAGTGGCCGAAATAGAAGTATGCCAGAGTGGTGTTCACTTAGCCGGAATGGATGAAGGCTAGAGCAGTTATACTTGGCCAGAATGAAGGAAGATCCAGAGTAGAAATTCCAGAGTGGAATTCCCGGAGTAGAATTCCGGAGTGAAAATTCCAGAATGCTATACAAAGCCGGAGTGGTGTTCGCTCGGCCGGAATGGAGAAAGATCTGGACTGGAACTTCTGGAGAACTTTGCGAGGTCGGAGAAGAAGAAAATTTGCCAAGATAATAAAATTGCATGGAAGGTCAACTACCGACAGCCGGAAAATAACCTGTATGAAGGGCTAACTTGCAAAATCTGCGCAGACAACAGACTTTGTAGATGAAGAAAGTTGACTTTCAGAACTGGCAGCTGTTTTACTGAACAAGTCAATTGTTTCCGACAAGAAGGCGTCTTGCAAAGTAAGTGGTAGGCTTTACAGTGCATGCTACCACCTTGCAAAAGTAGGAGGTCGCTCGGAGCACATGTGTATATATGTGTGTATGCTATGCGATGGAGTAGAGTGTGAGCGGTGAAGTAAGAAAGAGAAAAACAAAGAGAGAACACAAGGAGTAGCCATTTTTACTCTTGTATTTTGCTCTTGCTTTATTCTCAGCTCTCTAAAGGCTTGTGTAGCCAAAGGTTTTTGTAACCAAACTTAAATGATGAAATTATTTGTGAACTAAGTATCCTGTAGTTTTTTCTTCTTATTTAGAAGAGGATTTTCTACGTAAAATTTGTGTGTATTCTAATTCTCTCATATTTTTTTGTCGCGTGTTCGTGTGCTTGTCATCTTTGTCCGCTCGGTTTCACTGACTGACCGGCAACTCTAGCCTAACAAATGGTATCAGAGAGAAGTCATTTGTGCAGTTGTTAAATTTTGTTGAAGCCGATAGATGTGGAAAATAAGATGATTTGTTTGAACGGCACAAACTATGATACTTAAAAGAGTAAGATGGCCGACCTGCTGTTTGTTAAGACAATGCATCCTTTTGTGTTCGCGGCGCAAAAGCCTAAGGTGAAACCAGAGGAAGAGTGGGGCTTTGAGCACAAACAGGTCTTTGGCTACATTCGACAGTTTGTGGACGATAATGTGTACAATCACATCCGAAATAAGATGGATGCGAAGATATTGTGAGAGAAGCTAGAAATTCTCTATGCTTCTAAGACCGGCAACAACAAGCTATTTCACTTGAATAAATTGATGCAAGTAAAGTACAAGGAGGAAACACCCGTTGCCAACCACCTAAATGAATTTCAAGGGTGTGTTGACCGGCTGAACGGTATGGGCATCAAATTTGAAAACGAAGTGTTGGGTTTGTGGCTCCTTACGGCTTTGCCGAACTCCTAGGACGAGATCTAATCACCATAGCCAATACTGCTCCAAATGGCATGTTGACCCTGGAAATGGTAAAAGGAATTTTGCTTAATGAGGAGATGAGGCGCTGATCGCAGGCCTCTTCTTCCTCTCAGCACTCCGACTTGTTGGTCACAGAGTCCCGAAGAAGGAGTAAAGGGCGTAGCCCAAAAAATGGAGAGAAGGGTCGCAGCAAGTCCCGAAATCTCGAGTGTTATTACTGCAGGAAGAAAGGCCACATCAAGAAAATATTGTTACAAGTGGAAACGTGACAATAACGGAGGAGACAAGGAGAATAAAACCGAGAAGGGACGAGGTGAGGAGAAGGCTTCAGTTTCAGTAGTCACCAGAAGAGATCTCCTATTGACTTGTGACGTAGATGATGTGGTAAATTTGACCGACCACGAGTTCAATTGGGTGGTGGATACTGGTGCTTCACTTCATGTCACATCCAAAAGGGGACTGTTTATATCTTACACTCTGGGAGATTTTGGAGTGATAAGGATGGGAAATAAAAGAACGTTCCGGATCATTGACAGAGGTGACGTGTCGCTTGTCACCAATAATGGGACGAGGGTTGTTGCTAAGAGACATCCTGCATGTGCATGATATTTGGTTGAATATAATCTCAGCCGGCAAACTAGACGATGAAGGGTATTACAACACCTTCTGTGAGGGAGTACGGAGATTGACTAGAGGGTCTCTAGTCGTTGCCCGTGGAAAGGTCTCCGACCTGTATATGGTGAAAGTTTCTTCTGTGGCTGGAGAAGTGAATGTTGCTAGCAGTGAGAGGTTCTCAGATTTGTGGCATTGTTGGTTGGGCCACGTGAGTGAAAAGGGGTTGAGTAACCTGGCCAAGAAAGGCCTTATTTCAAGAGTTAGGGAGACCGGCATAAGGACCTGCCCACATTACATGGCGGAGAAGCAGCGGAGAGTCTTATTCCGAGGAGACTCGTCCACCAAGAAGGCGGAGCCGCTTGAATTGGTACACACTGATGTGTGTAGGCCGTTCAAAGAGAAGTCATTTATAGGAGCACAATACTTTGTCTCGTTCATTGACGACTACTCGAGGAAATTGTGGGTGTACCCACTTAAGACCAAGGACCAAATCCTAGGAATATTTGAGCATTTTCATGTTTTGGTCGAACGGTGGACGAGAAGAAAATTGAAGTGCCTTCAAAGTGATAATGGAGGTGAGTACACCAGAGCTTTTGATGCCTATTGTCGATCTCATGGTATTCGATACCAGAAGACACCGCCGAAGACGCTACAGTTGAATGGGGTGGCCGAGTGGATGAACCATACACTGATGGAGAGAGTCAGATGTGTACTCTCCAAAGCAAAGCTCCCCGGAACATTTTAGGTAGAGGCTTTGAGAACCATTGCCTACATCATCAATAGATCATCGTCCGGCCTACTAAATGGAGAAGTCCCAGAGAAGTTGTGATCCGGAAAAGAATCGTCTTATGATCACCTCCGGGTATTTGGGTGCAAAACCTTCGTTCACGTCCCAAATGATGAAAGAATAAAATTGGAGTCGAAGACAATGCAATGTGTCTTCTTAGGCTATGGGGAAGATGAGTTGGGATTTTGACTTTATGACCCAATTGAGAAAAAACTTGTCCGATCAAGAGACGTAGTATTTATTAAGGACGTAATTATTGATGACATCATCAAAGAGAAGAAGGTCGTGTCTTGGACCGGTCGGACTGATAAGATTAGTGCTAATATTGTCTGACTGGCACCTCTCTGTCAAGAGGTAGGTGGCCAAGGTGTGGTCGGAGAAGACAATAAGGAGATATTAGCGCCGAACGAAGATGAGAATGACGAAAACACTGCAGAGCCGATTGAGATCGTTCCTGTCCGGCGATCTTCAAGAGAACGACGACCATCTATTCGCTTGTCAGCGAATGAGTATGTTTTACTCACTGATGGAGGAGAGCTGAAGAGCTTTAAGGAAGCTATAAAAGGCGAACACAATATAGAATGGAAGGAAGCCAAGCAGGATGAGATGGGCTCGCTGAATGAGAATCATACATTCGAGTTAGCTGAATTGTCAAAGGGGAAACGAGCCCTGAAGAATAAGTAGATCTTCCGTTTGAAAACCGATGAAAGCACCTTACAATTGAGGTACAAGGTGAGGCTGGTGGTGAAATGATTCAACCAGTGAAAGGGCGTCGATTTTGATGAGATTTTTGCTCCTATTGTGAAAATGTCTTCTATTCGAGTAGTGCTTGGATTGGCCGCCGTCCTTAACTTAGAAGTAGAACAACTAAATGTGAGGAAGGCTTTTTTGCACGGTGATCTTGAGGAGGAGATCTATATGGAGTAGCCGGAGGGATTCCCGGTTAAAGGAAAGGAACACTTAGTGTGTCATCTAAACAAAAGCTTGTATGGGCTAAAGTAGGCCCCGAGATAATGGTACAAGAAGTTTGTGTCTGTTATGGTAGATCAAGACTACCGGAAGACTACTTCATATAATTGTGTCTTTGTTCAAAGGTTTTCGAAAGATAATTTTGTCATTCTCCTGCTCTGTGGATAATATGTTGATAGTTGCGCGAAATGTCGCTCGGATCACCTAATTGAAGCGATAACTTGGGAAGTCCTTTGCCATGAAGGATTTGGGGCCGGCAAAGTAAATTCTGGGTATCAGAATATTTCGCGACTGCAAGACAAAGAGATTATGGATGCCCCAAGAAAACTATGTGGAGAAGGTGCTCCAACACTTAAACATGGATAAGTCTAAACTGGTGAGCACTCCGCAGGCAAGTCATTTCAGATTGAGCAGTCAGCAGTATCTGACCTCTGATGATGAAAAGCTGCCATGAGAGGCGTATCCTACTCGTCGGCCGTGGGAATAATGTACGCTATGGTCTGTACTAGGTCGGATATCGCACATGCTATTGGCACAGTTGGTCGGTTTTTGTCAAATCCTGATAAGCAGCATTGGTCAGCAGTGAAATTGATGCTAAGATATCTCCAGGGGACTTCCAAGATATGTCTATACTTTGGAAGTAACAAGTCTCTGTTGGTAGGATACACTAATACTAATATGACCAGTGATGTTGACTCCCGAAAGTCCACTTCGAGATATCTGATCAAGTTTGCTAAAGGAGCTGTTTCTTAGCAGTCGAAGTTGCAGAAATACGTTGCTCTTTCAACCATTGAGGCAGAATTCATTGCTGTAATTGAAGCCAGTAAGGAAATGCTGTGAATGAAAAAGTTCATCCGGGAACTTGGGTTTGAACAGGAGAAGTACGTGGTATTTTGTGATAGCCAAAGTGCTATACATTTTTGTAGGAACTTCTCATTCCACTCGAGATCGAAGCATATTGATGTTCGATACCATTAGGTTAGAGATGTTATTGACACGGGATTATTATCACTAGAAAAGGTCCGAACTGAGGAGAATTGGTCAAACATGATGACCAAGGTACTGCCAAAAGGAAAGCTTGAAGCTTGTTGCAGTATGGCTAGACTAATGAATTTAGTCCACGGTCATGATGGAAAGTTTGTTGGGGCTTTAGGTCACTCCCGTGTGAGAAATAGTCGAAATAGAAGTAGGTCGGAGTGGTGTTTAGTTGGCCGTAATGGATGAAGGTTGGAATAGTTGTACTTGGCCGGAATGAAGGAAGATCTAGAGTGGAATTCCGGAGTGGGATTCCCGAAGTAGAATTTCGGAGTGAAAATTCTAGAATGCTACACAAGGCCGAAGTGGAGGAAGATCCGGAGTGAAACTTTCAAAGAACTTTGCGAGGCCGGGGAAGAAGAAAATTTGCTAGGATAATAAAATTGTATGGAAGGTCAACTACTGACGGCCGGAGAATAACCTGTATAAAAAGGTTGACCTGCGAAGTCTGCGCAGACGGCAAACTTTGTAGATAAAGAAGTTGACTTTCAAAGCTGAAAGCCATTTTACAGAACAGGTCAACTGCCCCTGTAGGAAGGTATCTTGCAGAGTAGATGACAAGTTTTGCAGTGCACGCCACCATCCTGCAGAAACAGGAGGTCACCCGGAGCACATGTGTATATATGCGTGTATGCTATGCGATGGAGGAGTAGAGTGTGAGCAAGAGAAAAACAAAAAGAGAACATAAGAAGTAGCCATTTTTACTCTTTGTATTTTGTTGTTGCTTTGTTCTCAACTTTCCAAGGGCTTGTGTAGTTAAGGATTTTTGTAACCAAACTTATATAGTGAAATTGTTTATGGACTAAATGTCTCGTGATTTTTTCCTCTTATTTAGAATAAAGTTTTCTACGTAAAATTTGTGTGTGTTCCAGTTCTCTCTTATTTCTTCGTCGTGTGTTCATGTGCCTGTCATCTTTGTCCGCTCGGTTTCACTGACCGACCAGCAACTCTAGCCCGACACCCGGTATGTGTTGTTACACCTTGTCATGGAATTACACATCTGTGTTTATTAGCAGTTTGTATGAATTACACTTTCTTGTCATTGAACGGCTAATTGGTTGAATGGTGCGTTGTTTTACTTGCTGGTGAGTTTTCAGTGCTATGAGTAGTTTGTATGAAGAACTTTTGATGAACTCAACTGGAGGTATTTCCAAATTAGCCATTCAATTTCAGTGGATATAATTGTCCGTAGATATGAAATCCTCCCAGGGTTTGCTTCAACACTGCAGCTGATGACAATCATACAATATGTTTCCAAATTTCTTATGGGACAATATTTGAACTCTACAGAACTTGAGGGTAAAGTTAAGCAGTGTGATGAGAATGTATCTAAGGTTTATCATGTTTTCATAATTTTTCTGTTTTCTCAAGTTTCTGAAGTTGAAATAGAGCCTTACCGAACCCCAACCAAGTAAAGAAAGACAACTGTGCAGTGTGAAAGTGCTCATCACTCTACCCAAAAATGGGTACTCAATCACTGAGTCTATTGGGGCTTATTCCT
>JAOVVI020019757.1:0-10038 GCA_028571085.2 Nepenthes alata | reverse complement strand
CTTTTCAGTCGTAGTTCACATGCTATACATTACCATGTTACCAATTAACTTTTACATGACAAGAAATTTGGATTAAACGGTTAAATCCCTTCAATTTCGTACTTAGGGCTCGCCAAAACTTCTGGACTAAAATCGAACACCAAACATGTATTTATTCATGAAATCAACACCATAAATCCAAATACATATACTAAATCATGCATTTTAACCAAAAACCCCTAATATTTTCGAGTTAGGGTTTCACCACATGCTTCTGAGACCTAATCGAACACTAAATTCATGCTTGTTCATGAAATCAAAGCCAAATATTACAATATATATGAATAAACATGAAATTTAACTGAACAATTGAGACAAACACGGTTCATTTACTTTAAACATGCAACAATAAAATTTTAGAGTATTTTCATCAATTTTGAAACAAGAAAAAGCGGTAAAAATGAAAAATAACGTCCGAGGTACATTTCCCTGAACTCGATCTACCGTTATATTTACCTAGAGTAGATCGAAACGAGTGATTTCCCCTTTTTCCTCTTCTCTTCTCCCTCCTTTTCTTTCGTGCTGATGTTGCTCTCCCTTCTCTCTTTCCCCCTTCATTTTATAAGAGAAACAAAATCAGGACACGGGGTAAAAGTCACGCCTGTGCTCGAGTGTGCGGCGAGCACAAGGTTTCTGTGAGATGCTCGCTCGAGCGCGCCTGGCGCACGGCGAGCGCCTGTGTTCTGATTTTGCGCGCGGCAGGCGCAGACCTACTGCTTGCTGAACTCGGATAATTTTTAATTTTTTATTTTTAACCCTCATTTTTAATAAATGTTTGGCATCTTATAGATTATCATCATTTTAATTACTCCCAAATTATCATATTTTAGGTCCAAAATTTCACTCTCTCCCACTTAAAGAAATTTCATCATCGAAATTAAACAGAGTTACGTACCTTAAGAAAACAAGTGGGGATATTCACTTCAGATTTTCTCTTCGCACTCCCAGGTGACCTCCTTCGATGAATGATTCTTCCAGAGCACTTCAACCAGGAGAATGGTTTTAGTGCACAACCTCTGATCCTTTCGATCCAAAATTTGTAGCGGCTCCTCGACATAGGATAAATCATTGTCGATAGTCAAGGATCCGTATTCAATCACGTGCGTAGGTTCGTGGACATACTTTCGAAGATTAAGACATAAAATACATCATGTATGCTCGTCAGACTAGGTGGTAATGCCAACTTGTAGGCTACCTCCCCGATCCTTTCCAGAATCTCAAAAGGACCAATGAATTGTCCGGACGGTGAGACTTTCAAAAAAATAAGGTCTCTTACCTCAAAACTCAATTCCGTCCTCCTTCTATCTGCATAACTTTTCTATCTACTTTGAGCAACCTTTAGATTATCATAGATCAGTTTAATTTTCTCTACCGTTTCTTTCACAATCTCAGGGTCCAAAATCTTTTTATCTCCAATCTCCTTCCAGTGAATCGGCGACCTGTATTTTATCCCATACAAAGTTTCAAAAGGCGACATACCGATACTAGCCTGATAATTGTTATTATAAGCAAATTCAGCGAGTGCAAAATAAGTGTCTCAAGTTTCTTTCATTTCTAATACAGAGGCCCTCAATATATCCTTAAGAATTTGGATGGTACACTCAGATGGATATCAATCTAGGAATAATACGCAGTACTAAATTTTAACTCTATCCCTAGTTTCCTATGCAAACTTTTTTAAAACCTCGAGACAAAATGGGGATCTCTATCAGATACAATGGAGGCAGGAACTCCATGTAGCCTCACGATCTCATTCACATATAACTGAGTCAGTCTATCACGCGAATAGGTCATCTTGATCGCCAAGAAGCAGGCTGATTTTGTCAACCAATCAACTATAACCCAAATGGTGTTATGATTCCTAAGAGTCCTCAGTAAACCCGATACAAAATCTATAGTAATATCTTCCTATTTCTAATTTGGGATTAGCATGGGCTGTAATAATCCATAAGCTTTTCTCCTTTTAGCTTTGAGTTGCTGACACATCAGGTATTTCTCTACATATGCCATAATATCTCTCTTCATATTTTTTCACCAGAAAGTTTTCTACAAGTCCTAATACATTTTGTTCGTTCCGGGGTGGATGGTATATCTAGGCTGGTGGGCTTCCTTCAAAATTTTCTCTTTTAGTTCACTATGGTACGGTTCACATAGTCAGTCTCTAAACCTCAATACTCCATCAGTCTGAACATTAAAATCAACTCGATACTCTTTACTCAGATCACTTGCAATTCTTACAAGAAACGGGTCATTAGTTTGCTTCTCCTTAACTTCACTAATAACCTCCGGTTGGATCTGAAGATAACGCAGGAGCATTCTATCACCCTTAGCATAACGTTGGATATCACATTGCTTCAGATAATCCAACATTTTAATCTGCTTGATTTACAATTGAGCCACATACCCCAATCGGCGACTTAATACATCTGCAACCACATTAGCCTTCCCTGGCTTATACTGTATCTCACAATCATAATCCTTTAAGAAATCAAGCCACCTCGTTTGTCCCATATTAAGCTCTTTATGAGAAAATAGATACTTCAGACTTTTGCAATCAGAATACACAATGAATTTTTTACCATACAAGTAATGTCTTTAAATTTTCAAGGCAAATACAACAGCAGCAAGCTTCAAATCGTGGGTAGGGTAGTTCTTTTCATGTACTTTCAATTACCTAGACCCATAAGCCACTACCTTACCATGCCACATCAATACACATCCTAAACCCGCCTTAGAGGCGCCACAGTGCACCTTATAGCCTCCTAAACCTTCTGGAATAACCAATATTGGAGCGGTAGCCAAACGATCCTTCAGCTCATGAAAACTCTAATCACACTTGTCAATCCATTCAAACATAACGTTCTTTTTCAGCAATTGAGTCAGGGGCATAACAATATGCGAAACATTCTCTACAAATCACCCGTAATAACATGACATGCCCAAAAAGTTTCGAACCTCAGTCACAAAAGTCAGCCTACTCCAATTTGTAATAGCCCCCACCTTCTTTGGATCCACAAAAATACCACCATCAGAAATTATATGCTCCAAAAATATCACATTCTCCAGCCAAAATTCACATTTACCTAACTTTTCTTCATGAAGCACTTGAAGCACTATCCTCAGGTGAGTTCCAAGCTCCTCATAGTCCTTTGAATAGATTATGATATCATCGATAAAAACCACCATAAATTTATCCAAATATAGCCTGAACACCCTATTCATCAAATCCATAAAAGCAGCTGGAGCATTCGTGAGGCCAAAAGGCATAACAAGAAACTCGTAATAGTCATAACGCATCCTAAACACAATCTTAGCTACATCCTCTGGCTTAATCCTCAACTAATAATAATCGAACCTCAAATCGATCTACGAGAACACCTGAGATCCTTGCAACTGATCAAATAAATCATCAATAGATGGCAGAAGATATTTATTCTTAATCATAATTTTGTTCAACTCACGATAATCGAACATAGACGCAAAGACCCATCTTTCTTCCTTACAAACAATACAGGTGCTCTCCAAGGAGACATACTTGGCCTGATAAAACTATTGTCTAATAATTCCTGCAATTGTAACTTTAACTCATTTAATTCAGTTAGAGCCATACGATAATGGGCCTTAGAAATCGAACTGACACCAAGAATAATAGTAATCTCAAACTTAATCTCCCAACGCGGAGGCAATCCAGGCAATTTCTCAGAAAATACATCCTCAAAATTACAAATGACTAGGATGTCCTTAGTCGGCACATTATGACTCCCAATGGTGCAGGCATAAGCCAGGCAAGTTTTACATCTATTTTTCACCAAATGTTTAGCATGTAAAGCAGAAATCAACATAGGCATCTCCTTCTTCCTAATGCCATCGAAGAAGAAGGATTCAATCCCAAGAATATCAAAACAAACTCTCTTTAGAAAATAATCAATACTGGCATGGTATTTAGCCAGTCAGTCCATCCCTAGAATCACATCAAAATCACCCATGTTTAATAACACCAAATTCACAATCAAATATTTTTCATTCACCTCCACCACACGTCAATGATACACAACATCAGTAATCACAAGGGATCCAGTGGAGGTACACACAGATAATTCATAATCCAATATACATGAGACAATTACAATACAACATACAAACCATGGAGAAATAAAAGAGTAGGTAGATCCCTAATCAAATAAAATAGATACAAGAACTCCACAAATAGAAAGAGTACCTTCCACAATCTTTGGTGATGCCTCCGGATCCGGAATAGTCACTGTGAAGGCCTTTGCCGGAACAGTAGGCTTCTTTCCCTCTAGCCTCAGGGGTAAAGGGCAGTCATTCACCACGTGGCTTCTGTCCACATCTAAAGCATGCTCCCAATACCTTACGACATGCGTGTCCTGAATGTTTTCTCCCATAGAAAGTACAATCTATAGCCGATACTCTAGAACTAGTCACTGACTGAGCCAGTACAATACTATTTTCCTTATCAGCCATACTCGCCTTCTTGGACAATCCAGAAGATCCCATAGCAGATCCAGCACTAATTTCTGCCAGGCTAGCGGTCCTCTTTGTATAAAATTTCTCTATCTCCACATCTTTCTCATAAATGACTGCCATATCCAATATATTAACGTACGTCTCGAGTTTCAGTGTAGACAGTTACTTTTTGATGTCATCTCGCAAGCCTTATTGAAACTTCTTCGCCTTTCTCAGTTTATCTTCCACATAAAAAGGCACGAATTGGGATAATTCAGTGAATTTAGCATCATATTTCGTTACAGTCATATTTTTCTGCCTCAATCTCATGAACTCTAACTCCTTTTGATCCGGGAGACTGGACGAAAAGTATTTCTCTAAAAAAACTTTCTCAAACATATCCCAAGTAATCTCCACGTCTGGCACTCCTAGTGCTCTCTTCTTCATGTCCCACCAGCTGTCGCGTCGTCCTTCAACTTATACACAGTAAAGGTGACCTTTTCTTGATTTGTATACCGAATCACTGTAAATATTTTCTTTATCCTCTTTAGCCATATATCCACTTCCATCGGATCAGGCTTTCCTAGGAAGCTCGGTGCTCACTTCGTAGTAAACCTATCATATGTCGTAGGAGCACGATACTCCGGAACTGGCTCTGGTGTAAGGACTAGGGCCATATGTCTCTACTCGACAGACTCCACTACGTTGGTCTTCCTCTCCAACAAGTCTACATACGCGGCCTCCTGATTGTGGGGCGTATTAGTACCACCACTATTATTTCTTCTATTCCTTCTACTAGCCATCCTATGATCAAGACAAATACAATATTATAATCCCAAGAAATCAGTTGAAGGAAAAAAATATTCAACAACTTAATAAAATTTAAACCTAGCATAAGAACCAATCTCTTAAGAGTTCTAGTTGCCTTGGCTAACCTGACCTATTCCTATAGGAATTCAGTACAAAGATTCAAGCCTATACTTCCACTTTTCGAATGATCAATTCCTAAGGTATCTAATTTCTCAGATACTAATTGTAACGGAATACTTTTTTTCCTCAAGAGCTTCCGTCAATACAGAAATAGGATTTAGGATAAAAATATAAAATATAACTTCTATAAAAATTTTGACTAGGTCTCCTCTGTAACTGGATAAAAATCAAAAAATATAACCTGTATAAAACCTGTATAGCAAACCAGTACATGCACACAAATATCTATTTATACCATAATTGTTTCTATAACATGCGTTCACAGAACCACAGATGTCATCCATAGCATTAATCTAATAAACCATCTATTATATTAACAGTTCATGAGTGAGATGCCATTTAGGACCTATACAGAACATCCAGAAAGTATATATCAAAAGTAGAACTATTAACCTACAGAAGCATAGTTTCCTGTTCATCACATATAGGCCTTTACATCCAGAACCCATATATGCATATATGTCCATGGCATAAAATCCATATACAAAATCATATGTCAAAATCAGGCATTTACATCCAACTATTTCTCTTTAGCAACTTCAAAATACTTTAGATCCTCAGAAGTCTTCAAATTAAGCTCTAAGTCACTCTTTCTCGTCAGATACCAACTCTAAAGTCTCATATGGAGAGAAACAAATAGTAAAATAGTTAGCCGAGGCCCAGCAAAATATGTGCAGGTATGCAAAAAATTTTTTATGTAGAACAGAATAGAGTAAAACGAATACAATTATACGTGAAAATATAAATGCTACAAAGCAGTAGTTTACCGAAACTATAGCAGAAATATAATGCAGAAGTATACAAAATTGTCATGAAACAAGAACATTCAAGTTTCAGAAATCAGAAATAAGTATAGTCATACTTTATTAATAATAAATCGGTAAAACATGCTCCAGAAAATATAAATCAGTCTAAATTCCACAAGTTATAGAATTTTTTTTTCTATTAGTAAAGGACCCTACCAGCATACCCTACTAGTGGAGGGGAAAAATAATCAAGAATATACTGTATTCACTCCACACTATCTAAGACCAGAAACAGTTGTCCTGTCTCGTGGGACATCCCTTCTTGCGGGATTCAGTACAATACGCCGGCCGGTAACAGTAAACTATCCTCTTGGTTAACGCCTTGAGGAAGGGAGGACCACATATAACTTAATGGATAGCGTTATCCTCGATTACCACCATAATATTATAAGGCATACCGGAGAACCTAACCTGACTACATATCAATCTTGGGTCCTAAATAATAGTATCAAAAATATTTTTTTTCTTATTTTTTAACTGAAAAACATTTTTCAGTCTCAGAAGTCAGTTAGAGTTTTCTCAATAACTCTTCAATAGCTTCAGAATATACAGTAAATAGTTAAAAGCTCTTCAGATTTATTTCAGAATATACAGTAAACAGTTTATAATCCTTCAGAAAATTAATAGTGTAAATTCGAATTAAAACGGTTAAATTCCTTCAATTTCGTACTTAGGGCTTCGCCAAAACTTTCGGACTCAAATCGAATACCAAACATGTGTTTATTCATGAAATCAACGCAATAAATCCAAATACATATACTAAATCACGCATTTTAATAAAAAAATCATAATATTTTTGAGTTAGGGTTTCGCCACATGCTTCCGAAACCAAATCAAACACTAAATTCATACTTGTTCATGAAATCGAAGCCAAATATTGCAATACACATGAGTAAATACGAAATCTAACAGAACAATCGAGGAAAACACGCTTCATTTACTTTAAACATGCAACAATATAATTTTTAAGTATTTTTATTAATTTTAAAACAAGAAAAAGCGGTAAAAATGGAAAATAACATCTGTGGAATACTTGCCAGTGCCCGATCTACTGTTATTTTTACCCAAAGTGGATCAGAATAAGTGATTTTCCCTTATTTCTCTTCTCTTCTCCCTCCTTTTCCTTCGTGCTGCTACTACTCTCCCTTCTCTCTTTTCCCCGTCACTATATAACAAAAACGAAATCAGGATGCAGAGTAAAAGTCACGCTTGCGCTCAAGCGCGGTAGGCACGCGGTGAGCGCAAGGTTTCTGCCAGACGCTCCCTCAAGCGCGCTTGGCACATGGCAAGCGGTTCTGTACTGGATTTTACACTCGCTGCCGCGCAGCAACCGCAGACTTACTACTTAATAAACTCGGATAATTTCTAACTTTTTACTTCCAACCCTCATTTATCAATACATGTTTCACCTCTTATAGATTATCATCATTTAATTACTCCAAAATTATCAAGTTTCGGGTTCAAAACCTCACATGATATCTACTTACCAAAAGAAAAAAAAAGGAAAGAAAAGACATAAGTGACATGAAGAATTGTGGAGGAGAGTTACTCGAGATCATAGCCTCCCGAGTTTATTTGGGGTATAATATAGATTTTAAGTATTTGTCATATAGAGAAAGAAAGAGAAAGAATGCGCAAAGTGTGAATCTTACCATAGAAATATCATGAAAGTCTTTGGCGAGTCAAGATCAGATAGGATAGGAAAGGGAGAGATAAGAAGGAAAGAATTTAAGTGTGGCAGAAAAAATGGGAAAAGTCTATGGCGGTGGACAAAAGTGATGTCTACTTACCAAAAGAAAAAGAAAAGGAAAGAAAAGACATAAGTGACATGAAGAATTGTGGATGAGAGTTACTCGAGATGATAGCCTCCCGAGTTTTTTTGAGACATAATATAGATTTTAGGCATTTGTCATATAGAGAGAGAGAAAGAGAAAGAATGCCCAAAGTACGAATCTTACCATAGAAATGTCATGGAAGTTTTTGGCGTGTCAAGATCAGATAGGATAGGAGAGGGAGAGATAAAAAAAAGAATTTAACTGTGGTAGAAAAAATGGGAAAAGTCTATAACGATGGACAAAAGGGATGTCTACTTACCAAAAAAGAAAAAAAAGGAAAAAAAAAACATAAATCTTTGGTGGTAGATAGAAGCAATGTCTACTTATAAAGAAAATGACGTAAGTGGCATAAAGATTTGTGGATGAGAGTCACTCGAAAGGATAGAGCTTTGGTCGTCATGTATATCTTTAAATTAAAAATCAAATCATTTATACATTAAGTTAAATAAATAAATATTATTTTAATTTTTTTAATAATATAAATGTCTTAATATTTTAAAAAAACATAATTATGTAAAATTATATATTAATTTAAAATAGCAACAGCCGAATCCTTCAATCCAATGGACACAGGAACCATGAAACTCCACCAACCCATGCGCCCCCTTCCTCGGGCCACAGTGCCGCTGAAGTGGGAGAATTATAAGTGCAAGGGAGCAAGATTTGTGAATTTTAAAAAGGTTAGTAATTATAGCCTAATATAGAACAATTTTATATTCCACTTGCAGTTATTCTAGCCTGAGTAGTTTTTCGCTGTTTATAAAAATTATAAAAAATTATGAGTTTAATTACTTTAAAAAATAAAATTGTATAAAGTGTTTTTTTAATTACATAAATAAATTTAGTTAGAAATTTTTCAAAATAAATTTTAAAATATAATAAACTACTTTACTATAAAATTGACAAAATAGTATATAAAATATAAATTATTATGCCTACCTGATGAGTGTGGCAGTTCATAGGCCGATGCAGAACCCAATAACAGAAAGAAAAAAGTCTAAGAGATGACGGCCATCAAAAGACCCATTGGACTTAAGAGTCAATATATGCGGCAATCGACCGAAGAGACGTTACTCAATACCGCTCGACAATAAATAAATGTTAATGAATAATCAATAGGCTACTACGGGCAATTATTATACTAATTCAGTTGTCAAAAATCATAACAATCTAGTCGATAAAATGTAGGCAACGATTATACATGTGAAACTGGTACCCCACATAATTATAGAGACATAATGCTCAAAAAATTATCAAACTGGAATCCCACATAGAAATCTAAACAAATGCCCAAACAAGCAACCAAATTTAGAACACTTTTAAAATTACTCTTCCAAACGAGTAGGCCATTCGAAAGCCACTTTTCCTAACTAGTGTCACACCTCAAAAGTTGCCCACTTCTTTGAGAGCACTTTCAGAGCCTAAACATTTATTAAACACTTAATCGTTATTCACTCATTTTCTTATATTTTCTTTCTCTTATCTTTTACAGTAAATTAAAAATATTACTAACTTGAGTATCGGATGATATATCGGAGAGTAAGTCTCGTATTTTTTTTTACATTTAATTTGTTTGTTATATGTGTAAGATCTAAATTTAGAATGAAGAAAATTAGACCTATATCTGACCAATCTCTCAAATAAGACGATTTTCTAATTTATTTAATAATTTGAATCCAAATATCATCGCAACCGGAAAAAATCTCTATCAAAATAATGCAATAGAGGAGGACCTAAAGCTTGAACATTTCAATCATTTGTGTCACGAATCTGAACTAAGCAGGTCAATTTAAATAAATAAATTTTAATTTCTAAAATCTAAACTCCTAAAATTCGGGTGTGACAAACCAAAATATACACTTAACAAAATTAAAATCCTCACAGGACCTCATCGAACAACC
>JAOVVI020019754.1:0-10039 GCA_028571085.2 Nepenthes alata | reverse complement strand
GTGTTATGTTTGGTTAATTTGTTAAAAATTTATTATTATTGTTATTGATTGCTTGTTGTTGTGCTGTTGGTATTAAATGTGATAAAAATGTTTGGTTAGTATGTTGTTATTAAGTGATCATACTTTATAATGTATTTATTTTTATATCATTCTTTGAAAATTTTGATACCAAATAAAATTTGCAGAAGACATAAATAAATATTATATATTTGAAGATAGTATTAATTAACAATGATGGGAATGTTAGTAACGGGCTGGCCTTCGAAGGATGAAACAGTTTAAATTTACAATGGCCCAATTCTGCTTGGACGGTCAGCGTTATTGTTGATCGGATAAAGAGCAAGTAAACCAGTGGAGGCCTAAGAGCAGGACGTCTCATTAAAGTCTAGAACGGTCAACGTTTCCATTGACAGAATAGCCAAAAAGGCGGCTAGTAGATTGGCTGGGGCATAGGATGTGCGCGACCTAGGCAGTAATTGGTTCATATGTCCATCTCAGAGCCACAACGGTCATTTATCCTAATTTTTTATATCTCTAAGAAGGTAAGCTTTATTGTAAAGGTCATCTTCAGAATCAGTACGCATCCTGGGAGAAAGGCGTCAAAATTTATACGTTTGTTTGAAATCTTAGCAGTTACAAAACATAGAAGGAAGGAAATTAATTTCTTGGATCGTTACAGCTAGAAAAGAGCTTACGCCTGCTCCAAGGAATGTAACAAATCTTAGCAAAGTACGGGCATTTAGCCTTTTGCGTAAGGAAGGCAGTTAAGGGAGATGGCTATAAAATGCCATAGAAACTCCCTTCAAAAACACGCTCTCGAATGCACACTCAAACGCCTATAAAAAGCTTTCAAGTAATCTCAAGCTCTCAGAAGTTCTCTAACTTATTCAATCTTTTAAGCGCTTTCTCTTTCAGCTATAAGTTCCCAACGAACTTTGTACTGAGAAGTTCTGCTCCTTACAAGCAACCACATAAGTCACTCACACCACGAGTGAGTTCTCATCTATAAAAACACTCATTAGCATTTATACTGCATCATCTGTATTCGCATTTTCATTTCAGAAGGCCAATTACTGAATTGAACGTTGGAGTATTTTTGGTAGGATTAAATTTCGTTGTCACCTGACCTCTTATTTGAAATTATGGTGTGTAGGATCCAAAGTTAAGCGAACGGAGACTGAAATTCAATGGTTCACTTGACCCGAATCTGTTCAATCTTGGATTCAGGATGTATTATTGGCGCCGTCTGTGGAAAGTTAATAAAAAACTAACCACTTTTATCTCCGCAAATATTTTCTTATGTAAAGTTAGAACCATTAGACAGAATGATGAACACCAAAGCCTAAGCCAGCGTTCCCGCTAGAGATGTTGCTTCTTCCGACCAACTCTCATGTTCAGGAGGCCTCCAACGCTCAAAGCCATCCCAGGCTTGAGGGGCACTTAGGTCATAGGACTCCGGATGAGAGTCCAAAAAGAAGTAACCTCGAATATACTTGAGATGAGCCAAGGCCTCAGGCCCAGGAGGGAACCTCCCGGAACAAACGATCCGTCAGCGGTCGTAGCCAGCCGGCTACACACCGTATTGCCGAAAGAACAGAGTTGAGAACTTATCTAAATTACAAGAGATTGGGAACACCTCCCGAGTGGAGGCAAAAGTTGAGAAGATTTGAAACTGCGTGTCCAAGGATGACGATGAACACGTCACAAATTTGGAGAGATCCCCTTTCACTGCTGAGATTTTGAACCACCCATTGCCGGCTAAGCTCAACATGCTAACATTGGATTCTTACAATGGGAACACTGATCCCATGGATCATCTGGATCACTTTCACACCCATCTGAGTCTCCACAGCTTGGAGGATTCAGCAATGTGCTCATACTTTCCGCTCACCTCGACGGGAGACGCTCGGATTTGGTTCCACCGGCTCCCATCAAGTTCAATCTGAAACTTTCGAGAGCTCACTGACCACTTTCTGGCTCAGTACGCTTTTAGCCGTCGGGAAGAAAAGCAGCATTGGCGTCTCTCCCAATTCAAGTAGAGACAGTGAGAGAATCCAAGGAAGTTCCTGGAACACTTCAAGCAGAGTTCAGAAGGATTCTTAGGCTCACAGATGAGATAAAACTTGGTAGTTTCATCTCTTTCTTGATGCATTGAGACTTCTTCAAGCATTTGACCCATAAGAACATGCAAACCTCCCAGGAAGCGGAATCTATCACTAGGACCTACGTAGCCGTCGAGGAGGCTAACGAGGTGAAGCGACCCAAGAGGATCGCCCAGCCTCGCTCTTTCCCAGCCGATGAAAAGAGGAAGAACGGTGGTGGCGACAATTCCTGCCGAAAGTAGCAAGGAGTACATGCTGATCAACTCGACTCCTTTCAACGATACACGGGCCAACATCCTCATACAGATCTGTGGTGAAAAGTTTCTCATATGGTCAAAACCATTGAAGAACGTGTAAGAAGAAAATCCAGCTAAGTATTGTGATTTTCATCGATCTCTGCGATACACCACGGGGGATTGCAAGATGCTCCAGTGGGAGATTGAGAAGCTCATCCGGAGGGCCATCTCACCAGGTTAGTCAAGAACCCTAGGCAAGGTTCTGTCACCTCAGGTGAGGAAGGACCAGCCACGGAACTAGGTCGCGGCTGGCGTGGTCAATGTCATCACGACCTGGCCTGCCAAGACCCAAACAGATCACAAGGAACGGCAAGCCGGATGGAAGAAGTAGAAGACAGAAGAAAATGTCATTAGCTTTAGTGATAATGACATGAATCATGTAACTTTCAAACACGCTAATCCCCTTATTGTATCTGCACTCGTTTCTAATAGTTCTGTGGATTACCAACTGAAACGAGTTTTCATTGATAATAGAAACTCCAATGATTTGCTCTATCTCAATACTTTCTTCAAACTTGGATTAACAAAGAACTAGCAAAAACCTGGCGAAGGGCCACTGTACGGCTTAGACAATGAGCCTATGGCCGTCCAAGGAACAATACTGTTGGAAGTCATCCTATGCACGTATCCTAAAATGGTGAGTCATACACTCACCTTCTTGGTCATCGACTTGCCCCTGTATACAACGCTATCCTTAGCAGGCCATGCCTAGTAGTGTTCGGAGCCATCACTTTGATACCGTATTTAAAAATAAAGTTTTCAACAGTATGTGATATCGGTGAAGTGTTGGGTGATCAAGTTATTGGGTGGATATGTTATATGTTCCAGATTGCACCAAGCAACAGCGGACGACATATAGGAGAGCTGGACCACCAAGATGAGACAATCTTGCAGCAGGCGCAACCCGATGAGGCAACTGACCTAATTCCACTAAAATCAGAGGACTCGGAGAGGTGTATGCAGATTAGGGGCTCACTCGCCGATCACTATGTGATGAGCTGATAGCGTTCTTGAGACAGAACGTTGACGTCTTCGCGTGGACACCAGTTGACATATTTAAAATTTCGGTTGGAGGAATGGTCGACAAGTTGGGCCACAATCCCAACCGTAAGCTCATCAGGCAAAAGCGGAAGAGTTATTCAATGGAAAAACACGTCGCCATTCAGGAATAAGTGAAGAAGCTTCTGAACGCCGGCTTTATCAGAGAGGTTCAGTACCCATATTAGCTCTCTAACGTCGTCCTGGTAAAGAAGAGCAATGGAAAATGGCAGATGTGCGTCGACTTCACCGATGTCAACAAAGCCTGCCCAAAAGGCTGCTTCTATTTACCCAGGATTAACCTATTGGTGGACTCGACTTCTAGACACGAGCTACTGAGCTTCATGGACGCGTACTCGGATTATAACCAATTTTGGATGAGCCCCGAGGATGAGAAGCACATCTCGTTCATGACCGACCAATGCACCTATCGTTATAGGGTCATACCTTTCGATCTGAAGAACTCAGGTGCCACCTATCAAAAACTTGTAAACAAGATATTTGAGAAGTAGATCAGCCGCAATATAGAGGTGTACATCATCGACATACTCGTTAAGAGCAAGACCACCAATGATCATATTCGTGATCTGGCTGAGTCCTTCGAGGTACTCTGCGCGGACCAGATGAATTTAAATCCTTCAAAGTGCATATTCGGAGTATCCTTGGGGAAGTTCCTGGATTTCATCGTCTCTCAGCGAGAAATCAAAGCAAACCCAGAGAAGATCAAAGCCCTCACGGATATGTCTCTGCTGCGGAGCATCAGGGAAGTCTAGAGGCTAACCGGACGATTGGTAGTATTATCCCGCTTCTTGGTAAAGTCGAGGGACAAGTATCAGCATTTCTTTAAGTCTTTGAGGGGGACTAAAGCAAACGGCTTCCGCTGGACTGCAAAGTGTCAGGCAGCTTTCGATGAGTTGAAACAGTGCTTGGCCAGTCCGTCGTTGCTGACATCATCCAGGGACAGTGAATAGCTATACCTCTACTTGATGGTGTCAGAAGTGGCTTCCAGCTCTATTCTTGTTTGCCAGGACTTTGACTCTCAGCGGCCGGTCTACCATATGAACAAGACGTTGACGAGTGCAGAGACGCTATTTGCGCACTGAGAAGCTGGCTTTGGCATTTGTCTTTTCAGCCCGCAAACTGAGACAATACTTCTAGGCTTATTGCGTGGTTATCTTAACCGACCAACCACTGAAGGATATTCTCCAAAAACCTGACGTTTTCAGACGGCTGGTTAAGTGGGCTATTGGGTTAGGAGAGTTCGACATCGAATTCTGGCTCAGGCTAGCCATCAAGAGGCAGGCCGTGGCAGATTTTATCGTCGAGACCATGACCCCAATTGTCGATGAGCGCCCCACTGAGGACATAGGTCAGCACCCAAAACAGTCGGGATGGGTTCTCAACGTGGACGGTTCGTTAATGAATTCAGGCAGCGGTGCTGGAGTGATCCTAATGGCCCCAAACGGGTTTGAGGTGAAATACTTTCTTAAACTTGACTTTCCGACTACTAATAACGCTACCGAGTATGAAGCCCTGTTGGCCGGATTACGGCTAGCCAAAGATTATTCAGCTAGGCGGCTAACCATCTACAGCAACTCGGAGCTAGTTGTTAACCAAATCAACAGGAGTTTTGAGGCATGCAACCTTTTCTTGGCTAAATACCTAACTAAGGCGAAGGATGCCATATAGAGATTTGACAAGCTGAACTTGGCCCACGTCCTTAGAACTGAGAACTAGAAGGCTAACCAACTTGCAAAGTAGCGATGGTCAACAATACAGAGTAGTACTTGAGGGACATGAGGGAGGTTCTGAGCACTCCCAACATAGAGGAATAGGAAGCAATACAAGTTTCCAACGCTGAAAATTGGATGACACCTTACTGGAGATATCTGACAGACAGAACGCTGCCAAAGAACGCGAACAAAGCCAAGTGGATCAAAAAGACGGCTGGCTGGTACACCATAGTCGATGGACGGCTCTATGTCGTGGCTACTCGACTCCGCACCTGCGGTATCTTACTCCTGAGGAGGCTGAGTACATTTTGAGCAAAGTCATTGGGATATGTGGATCACACATCGGCAGCACGAACCTAGCGTTCAAGGTCATGCACCAGAGATATTAGTGGCCAACGATGAATGACGCCCTGAAATTTGTGAAGTGTGAGAATTACGAGCTCTATGGCAATCTTCACCACTACCCATCTGCAGAGTTGAGATCCCTTCAAACTCCTTGACTTTTTGCGTAATAAGTGCTTGATATTCTCAACCCTTTTTCCATCACGACTGTGCAAATGAAGTTCATCATTGTAGGCATTTACCACGAAATGGTTTGAGGCCACTTCACTGGCCTAGATCACTAAGCACAATGCCTTAGAATTCATTTGCCAAAGCATAGAGTGCAAATTTGGCATTTTTGAGGTCATTGTAACCGACAACAAAACCCTATTCTCAAAAAAATATATTAACAAGTATTGCGCCAATCTCGGTATCAAATTGGTCCATACTTCAATAGCATACCCCCAGGAAAACATACAGGTGGAGGTCATCAGCCGTACACTACTCACGATCTGAAGACCAAGCTAGAAGACGTTGCCCTTCGTCCTATGGTCATACCGGACAACTTCAAAGGAGCCAACTTGTGATACACACTTCAGTCTCTACTACGAGACTAATACGGTAATTCTGATTGAAATTTTAGGGTCGAAGCCTTCGATCCACTTGGTGACTTCCAGAAGTTCAGGAAACACCTAGACTTGCTGGAGGAAGCTTGTGACGTTGCCAAGATGCGGATTGGATCCTACCAGTAACGAGTCATCCGCTATTTCAATAAGAAAGTGAAAGCACGACAATTCAAAGTTGGGGACTTGGTCTTACGAAGTATAGAGGCTACATGCAAGACAACTAATCGAAACAAGCTTTTTCCTAATTAGGAAGGCCCATTTCTAGTCTCAACCATTTTGCGGAATAAAGCATACAAACTTCGTACTCAAAACGGTAAGTTGGTCCCATGGACGTGGAATACGATCCACTTAAAGCGTTACTTCCACTGAAAGCCCAGGTGGGTCATCTTTATGGCATAAGTATGCTTGTAATATTATATTGTCATTAATAAAAGAAAAGTTCTTTTCTAGTTGTATTGTGCTATATAACTTTTCTCTATTTTTCATTTTCATATAAATGTTTGCTTGCAGGTTGCACGAAATAAACTATCTAGACTGCCCCAAAGTCAAGCGAGTTTTCACTTGTTCGTAATTAAACCCTTATCATCCAACCTACCCGTGAGAGGTCGAATTAAACCCGGTCCTCCAGGCAGCCCATGAGTGGTCAAGTTAAACCCTGGTTATCCAGGCGGCAAGTAAGTGGTCGAATTAAACCATAGTCATCCAGATGGCCCATGAGCAATCGAATTAAACCTTGATCATTCAAGTTAGCTCTGTCAGTCCACGACGGTCAACATCCCAGGAGCAAATGCTCCGTCCAAAGTCAGATGCCCAAGATAAAACATAGGCAACACCACTCATGCCTCAATTCATGATCGGCTTGATACGACTTCAGGATTCACCCTGAATCTCCTTGAGGACTTAAGTCCATCTAAGAGCACAGCAAATATCTCCAATATTGCGAGACGAACAACCAACTTGCACAAAGTGCACCAAGTAGGCTGACTAATACAAATGGCAAATAGCTAAATGAACAGCTAATGAAAGTGAAGTCATGGAATGCTGTATGTTGGTAAAACAACTGTTTTATTAATGACAGAATTATACTCACAAATTGTATCAAAAGGCAAAAGATATGGAGCACAAAATTTAAGGAGTAGAGCTCCCTAAAGGACACGGGATAGGCCCCCGTACACTCTACTGATCCACGAGGCTCTCGTGTCGCTGGGCAGTACGGTTCACTAGGTCAATGACACCAATTGGAAAATTAGGATGCACTAGATGGACAATGCGTTGACTGACGTTGATGCCTTCCCATAACCGTGCCCACAGTGCCTGAGAGACCTCCTAAGGGTGTATGAAAGTGGATAGCTCGTTCTCTAACAAGGCTATCTTTCTCAGAAACTCATCGATATGTCCGACAGTCTTGGCAACCTTTTCTTCCAGTCTCACAGTTTTTACTCTCAGCTCAGACAATTCTGACTAGAGAGCGGCCTTCTCCTCCTGGGCCCTCAATAAGTCCACCTCCTCATTGAACTAGGCAATCTCTTCCACATAATCCTGGATTGCTAGGTCCCGTTGGCGCAGGCCCTTGTCCATTATGCCCATAACTTTTGCCTCCTGCCAAAAATTAAAAGATTTAAACCACAACCGCAAAAGAAAAAGAGAAGGGAAGCTCTGAATTACCAACTAGACTTTTCGCTGCCTCCTTACTGGCCTGCTCCACGACCTTGGGGCCGATGGCGAACGACTAGGAGCAGCAACCTTCTCAGCAAGTTCCGCTAAAACCTCAGAAAAAATCTCCTCTGCCAACTCAGTACTGAGGTCAGTTGTTTCAAAAAGATCTCCAGCGGCTGGCTCATCGGGCGCAGGAAATAGCTCTAAAATTGGCTCCTCCAACTCAGCTCGCGGATCATAAGCCGGCTCCATCTTGGTGGCTGTTCCGTCTGCAGACTTGAGCTGCCAAGCTCATCGGCTACGGTAGCACAATGACCACACTACTTGCGACGGCGTGTAGCATGGCCACATACACCTCCACAGCCGCCTCTACTCCGAAGTGGTCTCCAGCTCCAACAAGTCGTCTGGCTGTTCCGTAATTTGGCTCTATGGATGATGAGGAAGAAGGCACTATCATTACAGCCCTTTTCTGCCTTGGACAGCTGAGAGCATTGCAAGTGGAAGGTGTGCCGGCCGCATCAATGGAAATGGCACCAGCCTTCCTCTTATGCTGTGAGGCATCCGACGGTAGTTTGATTTTCTGGATCGGAGAGGAAGGTCCCCAATGAGCTTTCTTGGCCTCCCTCCATTAAACCAAATAATCCCTCCTAAACTCGTCAGGGTATTTTTTCACCAGCTCTAGCAGTGGCTCCACAGCCTCCACCTCAACATTCTTAGGCATCTCGGTGAAAGTCCTGGGGATTTATCCCCAATCTCGAGACAAAGGCCATGAGTCACCGACGCGCATGAAGAAGTAGCTGTCATTCCAATTCTTCAATGAATCGTAGATGGCCTCTCTAACGGGAAGGTCTCTAGGGGACAGAGAGATCCAGTTCCCACTCTGGGTGAATAAAAAATCACCTTAATCGCCTCCTTCGTTGGCATCTGTGAATGCTGGCATAGGAAGATGCATAGCATGCAGAGAAAACGTATGGCAGTGGCATGGAGCCGTACAATAGGAAATCTGAGCATTGAAAAGATGTCCAGCAGCTCATCTACGACGGGGATGGGAAGCCCACTCCTCAGATGAATCTCATACATAGTGATGCAGCCCCTATGAGGGAAGCAGACCCTATCGATAAAGACTCATTTCAGCTGGTAGTCCTTACTGCCATCTGAAACGAGCGCGGAGATTACAAGGGGGTCAGCATGGGGGGAGATCACATGGTTTGAGTCACATTCGTTGAAGCTAATGGTGTTGTCTACTGTGCGCGGCTTCTTCCTCCCAGTTTGCTGCTCCTTGTTATCAGCAGGATTTTTGACGGGTCGGGTGGTGATCATGTTAACCACCCCCACCGTGATCCTGTTTCGAGGCGGAGATGGCTCCTCAGCCCCTTCTGCCGCCGCCCCCGAAGTCTGCCCAGGTCCCTTGATGAATCGGTTGAGGTGTTACCGACGGACCAGCTCCTCAATTTCCCTCTACAGAGTCTTATAGTCCTCAGTCGAGTGGCCAGCAAAGCGATGATAATCTCAATACTTGGACTGGTTTCCCGAGTCCTTTTTCAGTGTTTTTGGCCACTTTAGAAATTTTTCTCTGCGGATCTGCATGAAGACGTTGGCGCGCGTGTCTGTCAAGGGCGTGAAGGTGGTGGGCCCGTAATCCCTGCGTTCTGGGGGCCTAGTTCTGCGCTGATTCTGGCAGAAATATTCTCCGCCAATGAACTTTCTCTTGCCTTCTCTAAGGAACGGCCGAGGCTGATCCACCCGTTCTTGGCGCTTTACTTCGTTGGCCTCCTCAGCAGCAGCGTAGGCTCTGGTAATCGATTCCGCCTCGTGGAATGTTTGAGAATTTTTGTGGGCTAGGTGCTTGAAAAAGTCACCATAGGTAAGTGCCGAGATAAATCTGCCCAACTTCATCTCCTCAGTGATCCTAGGGATTCTTCTGGCCTCCGCCACGAAGCGATCCAAAAAGCGTCGTGGGTTCTCTCTCGGTTTCTGTTTTATGTGGGAGAGGTGCCACGACTGCTTCTCTTCCCGTCGGCTCGATGCATACTGAGCCAGGAAGAGGTTTGTGAGTGCACGGAAACTGCCGATAGTGCCTGAAGGGAGATGGTGAAACCAGATCCTGGCATCTCCCTTCAGGGTGAGTGGAAAACAGTGGCACATTGCAGAGTCTTCCAGCCCTTGTAGACTCAGATGGGTACAGAAGTGATCCAGATGGTCGACTGGATCACTGCTCCCATCGTATGAGTCAAGAGCTGGCATCTTGAACTTCGTGGGGACTGGAC
>JAOVVI020019753.1:0-10039 GCA_028571085.2 Nepenthes alata | reverse complement strand
TAAGCTGGATTGCAAGTGCCATTGGGATTCCTTTGCAACTTGATTCCAGGACAGCCCGTATGGAAAATGTCTCCTTCAAAAAGATTTGTATTGAAGTTGGTGTGGATGGCCCTTTTCCCAAATGCATCGCCATTCAATCTTTCCCTGAATCTGAGTCCATATCATTGGTGAACGTGGAGTATAATTGGAAGCCTACTCGATGCGGGCGCTGCCATTTGATTGGTCATGTTGAAGCCAAATGCCATTCCAAAAATGTCATCCTTCGTCCCAGTTCCTCCAATTCTGCCCCTGACCATGGGGACTATTCTGTGCATCCTGTTCCAGTAGGCCACCTGAATGTTGAAATTGACAACAGTGTGGATGATGGTCCCCTGAATCCTACTAGGTCATTTCAACACTCAATATCTGGCTACTCCCTTAGTGACGCTTCCCCTGTGAGCCAGTTGGATGAGATTGTGCTGAATGGTGATGTTAACTGTGCTTTATCTGTGGAACGCCCGTCTTCTGGGTCTGCAATGGACTCCTTTTCCCCTCCTTGTGTTGAGCTGATGGCAAATAAAGTCCCAATTGTTCCCGTGCCCGGACAGGCGTGCCTGCCTCATCTGCCTGTTGCTTTGATGACAAATTCTCTTCAAGATTTTTTAGCCATCAACACTGATCCTATGAATATGGTCTATGAGCACGGTTCCTGTCTTCAGGCTGCCAATATCCCTGCACCTCTCCTCTCTTTTTTGCAGATACTGTGCTAAAGGATCTCAATCCAACTGATATGCCAAGTGGAAGTGTCCTCCCCACACCAATCTCTGATGAGGATCGTTTAGAAGCCCTTGGCAATCCTTCCAAGGCTCCTGAAAACTACCTTGCCGGTGGCTCTGCCTATAGCCCTACTCCCGCTGTTCAGAGTCAACAGGTCCCTGGCTGTTCGATGCCCCTTTCTACCGGTCATATGGATGCTATAATTTCAAGGGAGCCGCCTGTTCCTGATGGTGCTGAGGGAGTTCTGAATGATGACTAGTCGCACTTGCCAACAGTCCCTGCTTCTTCTGGCCATCCTGAGTCGCAATTCTCCCTCAATGGTATGGATCTTGATTTTGATATTGATATTGAGCTAACACCTAGCTCTATCACTGACCATTCGAACTTGCCAACTGAATTGGTATGTGTCGATGTCACCAATTCCCCTAGCCCTCCTGATGAGCAGTTAATCCATAATAATTTGGATTCTGATTTTGATGATGATCTTGATCTAACACCTAGCTCTATTTCTCGGCTCTCAAGAAAGTATTCTTTGGATACCTTTAATATTGTGGGGGCTGACACTATTAGCCCCAGAGGTTCCCTTGCTGATGTTTGTGAGGGTCGGGCCCTTGACTCTTCCAAAGGGAAATCCTTAAGCGTCAAAGAGGTGTTGGCCATGCAATTCGATACTTGGAAGCCAACAAAGTCTCTGAAAAAGAAAAAATCTGCATCCAAAAAATCCAAGGGATCCCCAGGTACTTAGGCATTGGTGGGGCTTTTTTTGTCTGGGGCTGGACTGAAGCAGGGGTCTACATAGGCAAGTTATCTGTTGCTTCCTGATTTATGCAGCTGGCTGCTTCTTGGCTGGGCTCTGGGAGGTTTTTATATATGTAATAACAATGCTGGATAACTCCTGCTGTCTTATGCTGTGAGGAGTGGATCTCTTGGATGCTGCTACAGTATTTGATCTGCTGATGGTAAAATGCTGTTTACAGCAGATGGTCTGCTGAAGTTGGGTGCTGGGTACTGGCTGGTGTGAAGATGCCGTGTTGCCATCATTTCCCCAGGTACTTTGGCATTGGTGGGGCTTGATTGTCTGGGGCTGGACCGAAGCAGTGGTCTATTTAGGTGGATCTCTTGTAGTATTTGGTTTGCTGATGGAAAACTGCTGTCTCCAGCAGCTAGTCTGCTGTAGTTTGGTGCTGTGTACTGGCTGGTGTTGTGTTTCTGATGATGCCATGTTGCCATCATCGGTATCCCTCCGTTTCCGAGAGTATGATGTGGGAGCCATGCCTGTATTTTGGCGTGTGTAAAAACTGCTCGTGGACTATGTTAGGAATTTCCTCTGTTGTGCTCTGAGTTGTGGGAGAAGTTGCTGGATTTGATGCTGGATCTAGCCGTGGACTATGCTGCTGATATCCTGCTATGGACGTCGACTTGGCCGTTACTAGGCTGATGGCAATTGCTTTTTCTGCTGTTTGATTCTGATTTCCTCCCCTTCTTGGCTGCGGACTTCTGGTTGACAAGACGAGATTTGCTCAGGTAAAGGGATATGAGAATTTGGTGTTAATGTTAAGGCCGGGGTTTTTTTTTTTTTTGCTAAGTAAGTATTTTGGATTAAAGAGAGAAAAAATTATACAGCCTATGCATTAATTCCAAGTATTTTGACTTGGAATTAATGCATAAAACGCTATGGCATTCCCCGAGCAGTTTGTACATCAAAATACACACACAAAAAATGACACACAATATAGAGGTCCTCCATGAGAACAACGTTCAACAAAATCGACAAAATATAAAAACTGTCTGATATTACACACGATCAGACATATGATCATCTCTTTCGAGTCGGCTAAAGCAAGTTAGCACATCAAATGGCGCCACACCATCCATCGCAGCACAGCCCAGCAGCAGGGAGGATCATGCAAACCATTCGACCATTCACATCAAAGAAATCAGCATCCTTACCGGCAGTTGCTTCTTCACAATACAACCAACCCGGCTGTTGCATCCTGGACTCAGGGACATCTGCACGAGCAGCATCAGCAACTTCACATCAAGTGGCAGCTTCTTAATAATCTTCTGCTATTTCCACAGCCCTCACACAAAAAAAACCGCAGCAACCAAGCAAAGGACGATCCTTGCCTCCACATCCATTGCATCAGCATGGGCAGCAGCATATACCCCACCAGCCTGGCAGCTGAGATCGCCACCGGCATAAGGCCAGCAGTAACCTCAGCTTAACCGAAATTCAGAATTAAAGCAGTACACGAACTCCACTCCAAAGACAGCCTATACAGCCGAAGGATTACAAGCTTCTACAGCGGAGACCAAATCAGATTTTCACACATCAGAGTCAAGAAGACCATAGGCTCCTCTCTCTAGCATACAAAAATCCAGCCAGCAGCAGAAGTACCATAGCCCCTAACACTTCCAGCAGCCGGCCCCCAGTTACAGCTGGAAAAAACTGCTGCAAATCAGAGGCAATTCAGAACTACATGCCTAATAACACAGCAGCAACAGCCCCTGGTGCACTGCCTTCAAGAGACAATACACAGCATAATAAGCCAACCACCCTTCTTGCAAGTTCCAATATGTTGCAAGGATGCAACATATAAACAACAGCAAAGCATCAGGTTTGGGCAATGATCAACAGCAGAAGATCTTCATCCAAAATTCCAACATGCCAGCAGCAGCAAAAACCGCTACTCTGCCTCAACCCCAAGAGCAGTTTCAACCCCTAACCAGCAGGATTGCAATATTGCCAAAAGCCAAAATTCTGGGCAACTTAAATCAGCCACAACGCTGAGCCCCACGACAACATTATTACCGCAACAAAACTGCAGAAGCAATTTCACCATCCAGGAATCAGCAGATGCAATGTCAGCATAAGACATCGCCCTGCAGCCTAGACCTTCACCCCTACAGCCTTCAACCGGACCAGCAAGAGGAAACTTCCCATCAGGAGAACATGCTTCAGAATGACACGTTGGGATAACCCAACACACCATCCACAGTCAAAGCCTGCACATATGGCCGGGTTAATATTGAGCACAAGCACCGGAAGACTTATGAGGCCTTTTGGACTCTCTGCGTCTACGGGCCTTGGCCCTCTTCCAATCTCTATGATTCATTTCCACAATCTCCTCATCCGTTCCAAATTTTGTTGGAGCCAGCTTCATCGAAGGGGTGACCAACGCACTATCCGCTTGATCAACTTTCAAAGGTGCACATGGACTGGTGGAGTCACCCCCAACAGGATCAGCGCAATCTAGACCATATTTTTGAGAAATCCGTAAGATAGATTCAGGAGTATGATCAGGATCTACCTCAGCATACAGACCCAAAACATGATAAACAGACGAGGAAGCCGGGGTCCCTAGAAGAGAGCCAGCATCATGAACGCCCACAATCAGAGCAGCCTCAGCCACCTTAGGGTGATCAAAGGAGACTTCATTCCCACAGGGCTCCAATTCAGCACCCTCCCCACCACAACCAGTAAGATCACCAACAGCAGGCCGTAGCTCAGAATACTGCAATCTGGAGCCTGAGAGGGCATTCACCTCGGCCATTTCCTTTGACACTATAACCTCATTACATTCCCCAGCTAAATCAGCAAACGGCAGCCTCACCAGAGACTCCAATACTGCCTCATGAGAATTAGGCAGGCTGGGAATGATATCACCATTTGGCATAGGAATCTCTGATTCCTCAGAATCTGATTCATCAAAATTTGAGAGCTGTCCAAATTCAGGGGGGTTTAAGGGACCTTCGGCCAACCTTGGGCCCTTAACTGGATTCAGAATATCTCCAGGGGAGGGAGGCATAGACATATCCTTTGAGCCAACACCAACAGGGACAGAAATTGGAGGACAGGGCCTGTTGTCAGACTTGGACCGGCATTTGGAATCAATATGCCCAATCAACTGGCAAGGACCACATCTAGTGGGTTTCCAATTATACTCCACAGCCACCATAGAAAGGGAATCAGAGTCAAGATATGGCCAGTTTAGAAGTGTTACTCATCTAGATGTGTCTTATTTTTTTGTGTTTTGTTCGTTTTCATGAATTGGTTCATGTTAGTACTCGGGGTATGCCCTAATTTGGTGTTTTACCTCTAAGTCGGAAAAATGTTTGGAGTTAGAATATCGTTCTGTAAATTTTGTTTATTTTAATCTCATTTACTTACTTATCAAAAAAAACGAATACCACGTCAACTAAAAGGCTCCAACAGGGCGCAACCCACTCAGAATCAGCTGAACAGGCGCCAAAAATCCCATCCGGCCAAGCAAGAGACAAAGGACCAAATGGTTGGGGGTCCCCAAGCCTCCACGTCAGCCCTCTAGGCAAAGACTAGCAAGGCGGACGAGAGAATGAAACAGACCCCAAAACAACGGTCAACAATCAAACCAAAATCCTCACTTTTAATTTTTTTTTTTGAGGAACTGAGGAGGACTCGCACCTGATACAACCTTGACACCCGCACCAGAGGAAAATGAATGAGAAACAAGAGATCCCAGCAGCATCCGTCGAGCTAGGGAAGTGAATCCTGAGTCGGCCAGACAAAGGGGAGGCCGCCATACTCCAATGCTCTACCCACGTGGAGTTTGTAACCCATCGGGATGGGAAGAAGCAGCAGCAAGAGACCACAGAGCATCCGAAGAAGTAGATCTATCGGGTCATGAATTCGAAAATCTATCGAGGCTTTCTCCAAATCTTGATAAAAGTGAAATTTTTATCTGCTCGGGAATGAGGACACCAATCTCAATATTCAGGACATTCTCGGTTACAAAAGAGATAAACTCTCAATTCGCTATCTGGGTGTCCCTCTCATCACCACGAAGCTATCCATCTTAGATTGCAAACCTCTCCTCGATAAAGTTCAGCAGAGAATTCCCTCGTGGAGGAATAGATGGCTTTCTTTCGGTGGGCGACTTCATAGCTTATTTCATCCATCCTCTCAGACAATCCAAAATTGCTGGGCCTCTTTGTTCATCATTCCAAAAACCGTACTGAAAAGTATGGATGATAAGTAAACTTGGCATAATTCCTTTCCCGCTTTTTGGTGCCGGCCTCCCTCATCCGTCGCCCTTTCCCTTTCACCGGCGCCTCATGGCACCAGAATCCCTAGCCCCTGCTCCCTGTTCCTCTCCCTCCCCAGACCCAAATTTCCCTCCCCTCTCTACTTCCCGTTCGCATAAGCAAGGTCGCCCTTTTGTTTCCCGCAATCCAATGGCTAGGGTTTTCCCTGGTAACCATGCTCCTCAGATTCCGATTCCCTCAATTTCTTCCCTAACAGACCACTCCAAACCCCCTCACCCCACTCCTCATCCCTTCTCGCCTTCAGCCATCGCATCCCCTTCATTGCCCACTTTCTTCTCCTCTCATGTCCATTCGATTTTGGCTTATATTCTTCGGCCCCCTTTCCTTCTGCTCATTGTTCTCCCTGCGGTGCTGCTTCCGTACCGGCCTCAGGAGTGAGATCGTCTGGGCTGAGCTTTCCTCCTGCCCCGGATGTCTCATGTTTTGCGGCAGAAGTGCACAGCCTGGTTGGTGCTGACCAGTTCGCTGGCTTGGACGAATTTGCTGTAGCAGAATCTGGTCTCTCTGTTGGAGCTCAACTTTGCACCATTCTAGGTAACCGATCAGATTCTGAATTGGACGGTTTGTTTGCTACAAACGATGCTGTTAACAGCTTACAAGTGGGCTCGCCCAATTCTCCAGCCCCAGATGTTCCCACTGGTAACCCCTCAGGTCCGTCCGGGTCTCAGGTGGTTCATCAGATGACGCATGGAGAGTTGCCTCCGTCCGAAAAGCATTTCGATTGTGGCCCTCATGGCCACCAAATGGCATGCCGTGACTCCCTTCTTATAAAATTGTATTAAAAATAAAAAGAATTATAAAATCTATATTTTATTCCAAGTGTTTTGCCGACTTAGAATAAGAACAAAGACGCTGGGCATACTCCGGACACCGTGAACCAAGTCATGAAACAAAATTAAGAGTAACGTAACAACGGAGTAAACAGAATTACAACCACCAAATGCCATCAACCATACCAGTCTAATAGTAGATAACAAGGGACATAGCCCTTACCTAAACCGCAAACAAAGCCTTTTACGACACGGCCAGTTGCATCACGGATTAGCAAGTGCCATGATCAAAAGCTAGAGTCTCAAAATAACTGGAAGACATGAAACCGGCAGTAGACTAGCACACCTCTTCACCGCCTAATCTGGGTTATTTTACCTTGGTCAAAAACCAACCAAGCAAACAACAGCAGAACATGGCCAAAACCAAAGCCTTGAACCAGAGATAAGCGAGAGGCAGCAAAACATAGCTAGCAAAGCTAATAACTATTGTCCTTAAAATCACCCTTGGCCTTTATATGAAGTCTTAGCTTTACGGAGCACCCAATTCTCAAACTCCTTTTCATTAACCAAAAGAGGGTTGTAATTTGATAATTGCCAAGAGCTATGCTTTTTGATCAAGGATTTTCTCACCTCTAGGGATGAGTCCTATATCCGAGGACTAAATTTGTCAGGCGGAGAAGATGCAAGGCCGTGGAGAACCTCATCCTTGTGCACAGATTTGTTAACAGCTCGAAGAAGGGAGTTTATCCTGCTGGCAAACACTTCAATTTCTAAGCTCCACTGCTGAAGGCTGTGGCTGCTGGAATCGAGTGTTTTACTGGGAGCAGTTGCAGGTTTTGGGCTGACTCGTGTGGAAGACATGAGCTGCATATTTTGTTCTGGATTGGAATGGTGATTATTCAGCTGCCTTGGGTCTGCTAATAATCAATTATGCTGGAGCAGTATTATGGTGCATGTGTAAATTGGTTGCTGAGATTCTTCAACAGTATTATGTGAAGCTGAGATTGGTTGCTGGTACTGAGCAAAGTTACTATGCCCCGGTTGCCCTCTGTTTGGCTGAAATCAGATTATAATGCTGGGCTGGGCTATCTTCAATATGATGTCGAAGATTTGCTTTTTTTGCACTGGCCTGCAGATGACATTGCAGAAATATTTTTACGTTCCCTTATTTTTGGCGGGCTCTTCTTTAAATTGGTTGATGGACGTTGACGGATATAATTCTGTTTATTCCGTTTCTTTTTTCTTTATAACGGTTTGTGACTTGTTTCGTGTTGCTCGGGGTATGCCCTAGCGTCTGTGTTCTAACTCCAAGTCGGAAAAACACTTGAAAATAGAACATTGCCTTTGTATATTTTCTTTTTATTTATAAAATTTACTTACTTACCAAAAAATAAAAAAGAAAGGAGGTTATCCATAATCCACTTCACCTTTACCACCAGCAATGGATAATTCGTCAGGTCTACCAATCAAAGACTCACCACTATTGGCGATGTTGTGTGTGGGTCAAACGCCCAGAATCCCGTATCTAGCCCTTCGTCTTCGGCATTGCCTCCTGTTTCTTGGGCGTCCATTGTTGGGCAAAATTGGCCTCAAGGTAAGTCTCCCTTACCTTTTTTCTTCCATTCGTTTAAGGAGGGGGAGGATTTAACCCCTCCTCTAGAGGTTCTTCAACATGGGGAGGCCATGTGGAGTGATGCTCTGGTGGGGTACTTTCATGGTAACCCACTGCACTTTCATACCTTGAACCATATTGCTAGAAAAATATGGGCACGGTTCAACCTCAAGCATGTTGCGGGCAATGATAAGGAATTGTTTCTTTTCAGATTCGCCTCTAGTCCTATGCTTGATAAATGTCTATCAAGCGGTCCCTGCTCCTTTGCTGGCAATCCCCTGTTCCTTCAAAAATGGCAATTGGGGATGCCTCTAAACAAAGAGTTTCATCTAAAATTCCCCATCTGGATTTCCCTTTCCAACGTTCCTGTGGAATTTTAGACTTTCATTGGATTGGGTTGGATTGCGAGTGTGGTTGGGCGTCCTATTCTTTTGGACCTAGTGACAGCAAAATTAGAGCGTATGAACTACGCTCGAGCTTGTGTAGAGGATGCGGCAGATGCCCCTTTACCGTCCTCTATTCGTATTAAATCATGCCCATCCCCAGGTTTGGATTTCCAGGCTAGTATGAAAATTGGTATTTAATACCAAGGAAACCCTGTTAGGTGTAGTCTGTGTAACCGCCTGGGACACTCACCCTATCGCGGCCATTTGGCAAAACAGCCTCGTTCGTCTGGCAGTGTTCGGCAAGCTCCAAAGCACCCCTCCTCCCAAGGTGTGTCCTCCAAGGCTTCTTCTCCGTTGAAGTAGCCTCCTAAACCCCCTAGTCCACCATCCCCTTCCCAGGGTATTCTAATTCCTTTGCGACCCCCCAAGTCTCAGTGAGGAGGCTTGCTCCATCTCCGGTCTAGACTCTAACAGGAAGGTGGGGCATCAGGCTGATCCCGTCCAGACCGTTTTCGGTCCCTCTTGCCCTGAAGTTCCTACTGTAAGGACTAAAGGTAGTTTGATGTCTACCAAGCAGAATGTTGACCAATGTCGACCCCCCTACATTGACATTATTGACAGCCGGAATGCTCCACGTGGCAATTTGGCTTCCCAGGTGCCAACTGGCATTGTGGTTTCGTCCCCTATTGAACAACAATTTGGGCCTCCTGATTTTCTTTTTTTTTGGTAAGTTAAATGTATTAAAGGAAAAAAAAATTTTACAACCTATGATTTAACTCTAAGTATTTTTTCGACTTAGAATAAAATCATAACCGCGGGGGCTCAACCCGAAAGACATGTAAAAAAAACAAAAAAAAAAAAAAAAAAAATCTTGCAACTGAACATCATTTGTCGAAAGCGTAAACCGAACATGCAACATTGTTAACAGTAACCAGAGGCTCAGATGGGGTTTCGAAAGAAGCCAATTCATACGCCCCGAGCATTGCGTCAGCAAGAAGACAACGCCGAGTATCAGCTGGTTTAGCATCATCAGCTTGCAGCAAGCCAACTGTTTTCATTGGCCTGATCACAGGCGCGCACGCATCACATCACCGCATTACAATGAGCAGCTCCAAATTGCAAAGACGGCAGAAAAACGTAGGCTTCAAATCTCCACACCGATCGTAGCATATTCACTCTGAATCAGTCTGCATCTAAATGCTTCAGCGCCTCAGCAGTAACTCTCCATAGTTGGCAGCTTGCTACTTCATCTGTGAGCCAGTGCATCAAAACAGATCTTCAACGGCACATTGTGTTGGAAAAGGGAGCGGACTCCTTTTCCGATTACTATGAAGACAGTAAAAAAAAGAAATGAAAATAAACAATGAACACAATATTTTTACGTGGAAAACCCTTCTCAAATAAGGAAAAAATCACGGGACAATCTGTCC
>JAOVVI020019751.1:0-10039 GCA_028571085.2 Nepenthes alata | reverse complement strand
AAAGGCTTTAATCTCAGAGCACTTAAAGAGTTTTTTTTTTCCCGAGGAAAATACAAATTATAAGTTCTTTAGAATTTGTTTTTCAAAAAGAACATTGCTAGCTATTCTATTGTTTTACCCCCACTTATTCATCTAATTTTTTTCATTTTGTAATATTAAAATAAAATTTATCAATTTGGTAAAATGTAGAATAATATTTACGTTAGCTAGCAAATTTTTTAACTAAAATATACAATTTTAATTTTAAAGTACAAAAATGTTTTTTTCTCAATTTTATATGTAATAAATGTATTTCAAATTCTATGAATATTATGAAAAATTTTAAAAATTTTAAAAAAATTGATGAATTGATGAATTTTTGCTTTTTTATTCTCGTCTTCACGTGGAAGTTTTATATATATTTTTAAATTTATTCGTTTTTCTCGTCTTTTTCTTTGATTTATTCATTTTTCTTCCTAATTGTGATGGATATTTCAAGAAACGAGTCGATCCAAAACCAATACATACAAAGAAGAGAAGTATAAGTAACGATGGCTCAACAAAAAATGCCTCTAAGCTCACGAAGCAACTGATGCAATGATTGAGCCACATAATACAACCTAAACCATAAAGCATTGTGGAATAACAGTGGAATACTAAATGAGCTGTTTTAGAATGCGGCTATGGTGTTCCTAACGATTAAAAGCCAAGCAATTAAACCATTGAATGAAGGTGAAAGTTACATAAGTTAGTAACGTCCTTCAATACTAAAAAGGAGCCAATGTATTGATTTAGGGGTTCGCTAATCAAATGATACCCCTAATTATAAATACAATAATTTTCTTTAAAGAAAAGGTAGAAAAAATTGAAATAAAGTCATATGACAAGAAAGTAGTAGTGAGCCATTCTATTAACCAAGTGTACTAAATAAGACACTCCATCAAATAAATGTACCATTTCTAAAGTTGCTCTTCCAATTGAGCACACATAAAGAAGTACTGCCCTCATAACAAACACTTATTCATATTATTTTAGCATCCACACTCATAATTTCTTACATATTATTCTTTTAAATAGAAATATTTTTAACTTAAATATTTAAAAATATATTAAAAAGTGAATGTCGTATTTTTCTTACATATCATTTGTCTTACTGAAATAAAGTCAGATGACAAGAAAAGCAGTGAGCCACTCCATCAACCGAGTGCACAACTCCTAAGTACGACATTCCACCATATGAATGCACTATTTTTAAAGTTATTCTTCCAACTGAGCACAAATAAAGAAATACTACCATTTAACAAACATTCAACCATATTCTTTTAGCATTCGCACTCATAATTTTACATATTTTACTCTTGAGTAAAAATATTTTTAATTTGAACATCACAAAATATATTAAAGAGCGAGTCATATATTTCTCTTACATCTTATTTTTTTTATTATAATATACATAATATAGATTTCAAAAAAAATTTCCAATTCGTTTAATAATCCGAATTTACAAAATATATCATATTGTATATTTTTATCTTTTAATTTATTGAATTAGAAAAATCTATGGCTTTGTAGTTAAACTTTTGATTAAATTGATTGAATACAAAAATATTACCTTAACAAGCCAATTTTCAAACCTATTATTATAAGGGAGATTTGACAAGCCTTCTTTATAAGGTTGCTAGGGTTTGACATCCACAAATCGTGCAGGAAGATAAGAGAAGAGGATAGGAATTAAAGATTAACTAGAAGCCTCCTTTTACTTCGGACCGAAGAAATGGCTAAGGCCTCAGTGGTTTAACCTCCACACCTAACTCCTGTAAGATTTTTCAAAGGGGCAAAAAAATAAAATTCAATTAAATTCAGGGGACACAAAAGTAAAAGGATCACAAGATTTACACCCAGTTCGCCACGTGGCATATCTGACTTCAGCATGAACGACCTCAGAGGCGAAACAAGAAAGACGTGTAGATAAGAGATTAGGAGGTTTTAGGTCACCTTTCTCTCACCTCCTTCCTTCCTCCTCCTCAATTTCAACTTTTACAAAAGAAAATAAATTTTCAAAAATTCGCTCTTTTTTTTTTTTAATTTTGGAGACATTAAAATAAAAAGGAAAGCTTAACTTTAGTAAATAATAATATTCACCCAACATTTTAAAATTATAAAAGAAATTAAATCGAAGATCAATTTTAGGATTATTTATTTTTCCATGTTTTTTTTTAAATTTTTATTTAGAAAGCTAATTATTATTCTAAAAAGAAAAAATAAAAATCGATTTCAGATAATGCCGATAATACCCTTGATGATGTTTCCTTATTGCGTACGTCCCACAGTTGGCTCTTTCACACTTCCTAAGTTGGGAGTATTTAAGCCCAACCCTTCTGCTTTAAGAGATAAAAGACAGAGAGAGAATTTGTGTTAAGATTCATATGAAATACGTCGCCAGAAAACACCCCCTTGGACGGCGAACACCGTGACGGCCTCTTGCCTCCGCGCGCTGTCTTTCTCTCTTGATAGTGAATTGCTGCTAGCAGTATAAATATAGAAGCTGGAGATCCTCAGAAGCACGCGAATGTCGAGAGTCGTAGACGATAATTTCTCTTCCTATCCGTCCATTCGGTTGTCCTACTTCAACGGCCGTGACCGCAGGGAGAGAATGGACGGCATTGACAACGACGTTGCAGCCTCTAGCATGTCCGCCGGCGGCGTCTCCGTCTCCGCCACGCTCGGCCAGCTCCTCAAGCATGTAGGCGACCTGCGGGGGGAGGTCAACGGAGATGAGACGCCGGTCCACCGGGCAATCGAGATGGATGCGTCTCTTGACCCGCGATCCCTGCCGTTCGTCCTCTGCTTCTCTGAGCTCACCTACAGCGTCAAGGTCCGCCGGAAGATTACCCTGTTCGGCAGCGGTGATAACCGTAACCGACTCGAATCGGCAATTAACGGCGGAGAGAACGTGAACATGTTCCCGGTGGAGCCGAGGAGTAAGACTCTCTTGAACAACATCTCCGGCGAGGCGAGAGACGGCGAGATCCTCGCTGTGCTTGGAGCTAGTGGTTCAGGAAAATCGACTCTGATCGACGCGTTGGCGAATCGGATTGCCAAGGGGAGCTTGAAAGGATCGATAACACTGAACGGCGAAGCTTTGGAGTCGCGGCTGTTGAAGGTGATCTCCGCCTACGTAATGCAAGACGATTTGCTTTTCCCGATGTTAACCGTCGAGGAGACGCTGATGTTCGCCGCCGAATTCCGCCTCCCTCGAACGCTGTCGAAGTCAAAAAAGAATGCCAGAGTTCAACAGCTCATCGATCAGCTAGGTCTCCGCAGCGCCGCCAAGACAGTCATCGGCGACGAAGGCCACCGCGGAGTCTCCGGCGGAGAGCGCCGTCGAGTATCCATCGGAATCGACATTATCCACGATCCGATTATCCTGTTCCTCGATGAGCCGACTTCCGGCCTCGACTCGACCAGTGCTTTCATGGTGGTCAAGGTCCTCCAGAGAATAGCGCAGAGCGGCAGCATTGTCATCATGTCCGTGCACCAGCCAAGTTATCGGATCCTCGGACTATTAGATCGATTACTTTTTCTATCGCGCGGCCATACGGTTTATAGCGGCTCGCCCTCAGACCTTCCCGCCTTCTTCGCAGAGTTCGGTAATCCGATACCGGAGTGCGAGAACCGGGCAGAGTTCGCATTGGACTTCATCCGCGAGCTAGAAGGATCGGCCGGCGGGACGAAGAGTTTGGTCGATTTCAACAAGCAGTGGATGAAACAGGGCTGCAGAAACCACCAATCGGACGAACGCCAAGGTCTTACGTTGAAAGAAGCGATCAGCGCGAGCATTTCCCGAGGCAAATTAGTCTCCGGCGCAACCAGCAATGATGCTACGACTCCAACAAATTCGGTGCCCACTTTTGCCAATCCGTTTTGGATTGAGCTTGCTGTTCTTTCGAAGAGATCGATGACGAACTCGCGCAGAATGCCAGAGTTGTTCGGCATTCGACTGGGCGCGGTCTTAGTCACTGGATTCATACTCGCCACCATGTTCTGGCAGCTCGATGATTCGCCAAAAGGGGTGCAGGAGCGGCTTGGATTCTTCGCCTTCGCAATGTCCACCACCTTCTACACGACGGCCGACGCTCTCCCTGTTTTCCTTCAGCAAAGATACATTTTCATGAGGGAAACCGCACACAATGCCTACCGTCGGTCCTCTTACGTCCTCTCTCACGCCATCACTGCTCTTCCCGCTCTAATCTTCCTCTCCCTTGCCTTTGCGGCCACCACATTTTGGGCCGTCGGCCTAGACGGCGGCCTCTCGGGGTTCTTCTTCTACTTTGGGATCATTTTGGCATCGTTCTGGGCTGGAAATTCGTTTGTTTCATTCCTCTCAGGCGTCGTTCCCCATGTGATGCTTGGCTTCACGATCGTCGTCGCCATCTTAGCCTACTTCCTCCTTTTCAGTGGATTCTTCATCAGCCGTGACAGGATTCCAAATTACTGGGTTTGGTTCCATTACCTATCTCTGGTGAAGTACCCATATGAAGGAGTTTTGCAGAACGAGTTCCAAGACCCAACTAGGTGCTTTGAGAGAGGTATTCAGATGTTCGACAACACGCCACTTGGGGCTGTCTCTTACTCCATGAAACTGAAGCTTTTGAAGTCGTTGAGTAGATCACTGGGTATGAATATCACGCGGTCCACCTGCGTGACCACTGGAACTGATATATTGCAGCAGGAAGGAGTGACCGATTTGAGCAAATGGAGTTGCTTGTGGATCACCGTTGCTTGGGGCTTCTTCTTCAGAATTCTGTTTTACTTCTCTCTCTTGTTGGGAAGCAAAAACAAGAGACGGTAAAAGGTCAGTCTGTTAGCTAGTAGTCTCTCTCTGTGTTTTTTTTTTTTTTTTTCTTCCTTTTCTGGGCTGTTTTGGCGGGCAGCTCCTACTGGGCGTGTTCACTAGTTTATTGTTTCTTTATTAGTTTTTAAACCTTCGAACTCGAATTTGGATGCGGGCAGGAATTTGGTGTAGAACTGTTACGTTAGCTTACTCGAACGATGAATTTGTCCATTTTTCGGTTGAACTACCTTCCTTCAAATCTATAAATAAATGACGCACTATTTCTTTTTGATTCAGAATAATGCAAAGGATTACAACATAAAATGTTTCCCGTTATTTATTTATTTTATCCGATGTCCTCCGGTTTTTACAATTATCTTTTAATTTTATTAGTTTTATTGATGATTTGCTGAATGCCATCCATAGCTATTGGCCATCCATGAGTCTTTGATTCAAATCCATATATAAATAAATGGTGCATTTGTCATGTTTAAATTGTGTTATGATAATTAATAGTAAACAATCACTGTGTCTAATTTCTATTAGAAACTTAATAAGCTTTCTAATATAGTGAAAAATCTGAACTGTTTATAGAGTATTTAGATTGATGCTTTTTAAGTATGAAATTTGACAAATTGATCTAATTCCATATTTAGTTGTTCCGATTTTTAAAAATTTGGGAGATTTGCCGGCTAAAATCTTCCAACAAAGTGAGATTTGAAATCCTATCAAACCGTTGGGGATTCAAAATCGAATATATACAATCTGTGCAGTAAACCAAACCCAAATCCCCCCACCGTCGACCATTAGCCACTAAATTGTGGGTATAAGAAATATAATAATGTATAATAATTTTAACGTGAAAAATTTTTTTCAATTAAAAAAAAAATCACGAGATAATTTTAAAAAACTTCTACTATATAAAATTATAATTATATAAACTCTCTAAAATAAAGTAAATGCAACCGACCTCCAAAAATATAGCAAAAGTGAAAACATGACCTACAAGCAGTTCTTCAGCACAGAGAACAACACACACTAAGTTGGAGGTGATTGGAAAGCTTCATCTTCCTCTTGTCATTTTTCTCCATTCTTTTTCTCTCTCTACTTTTTTATCTCTCACGGCATTTTCTACTTTCTAATTTTAAAAGTGTTTTATGATAAAGTAAAAAGTCAACGTGTCCTCATTATTGCTCCCCTTTTTATAAACACAAAAAATACATTTCCCGCACTGTCTCTCATTGGCGACGCTCTTTGGTTCCAATCCTACAGATCACTCACCTGCTCACCTACTCCAAACTTTACAAGTGATTTTCAGTGCTCACCTGCTCTCTGACGGTGTTTACCTTGTACTTGTTGACCTACGACAAGTTACCAGCTCAGCCAATCATCAGCTCTCCAATCTGGTTGACTATTTGACTCAACTCTGCGAGGTCGTTCCCTTTGAATTGGCCTTGTCTGGTTATCCCTTTGCATCGGCGCTCTCAGTCGCTCTTTAGCACTTGGTTGGCCTTCAGCATTATGCCATATCACCGCGCTACCCGATCCTCGTATACGAATGCCCTCGGCCCACTTGCCGCGCTCTGTCGCCCTTTGGCCTCAGCCATCAGTAGTCTAGCCATCTGGTCTGCCCTTTGACCCAGCTGGGCAATCTGCCCTTTGACTGCCTCCAGCAGTTCGTCCAAGCAGTCGAGTTAGCCTCACTTCAACCCAGCACCTATCTACACTTCAGCCGCTACACGACGCATGCGAAGCACGCGTGAACAGCACCATCATCTATCTCGATACGGAGCCCGTGTGTCCTTGTCCGATCCACCTATCGGCCCATTAATTAAATATGAGTCCATACAAAGTGACTCATATCTCAACACAAACATGATATTTGATTGATTTTCTCCCAATATAAGTAAGAATAGTATAATGTATCAAAATCATCCATTAAAATGACCTTATTATATATGTAATAAAAAATTGCTATTGGTCTTATCATTGTAATTTATTGACAATTTCACTCTTTATATAAAACTCATTAAAATTTTTAAAAAATAAAAATTAACAAAGTAGATCACACATATAAAAAAGATAAATTAGTTATAAAAAAATAATGTATATAGCAGTACTAACATACTATGCATCTTTAAATTTATTAGTCCTTATATTAGATTTTGATATTTATAAATTTATGATTTATATTATTTTTCAACTTTTGTATTTCCGTGATTATAATTTTTTGAGTATATAAACCTCCAAAGAAATATGAATGCCTTTTATTGTCACAATCTCTTGTACATATGATTTTGTAAAATCATTCTATGTAATTTAATGCAACATCTAAGATTTAAAAAGAACAAAAAACAAAAAAAAAACAAAAAAAATTAAAAAAAAAGAAAAAGAAAAAAACCCACACACAGTAGTCCTACCCTTGGCTACACTCCAATCCCTCTTCTCACAACCTTAAAACAACCCTCAATCTTCTTACTCCTTTTGCAACCAACAATCATTACCTCTTCGAGATATATTTGAAGAATATTTTAAAGACATTAAAAATTAATATAATATTTACATATTTATCCATTTATACATACTTATAAATATAAATTAATAAATAAAATATCATTTAAATATCTTCCTACCACGTCTCTATCTCATTTCGTCTTCCTTTTGATAATTCAGCTCCTCCTATTCTTGCACCATCCATTGGAGGCCACTAATGGTAGCTTTCACCTAAAGAAAAACATTGTTTGGCTTATCTACAATGCGACTGTCGTGCATCTCTGGTGGTCATATACGGGCTACAAAGGTCATATCTTGGTTTCATCATAAGTGGGTGAGCACATTCATGAACAAAAGTAGATAATTGTTTAAATTGTAATGTTTCTTTATATATTATTTTTAAATAATTATAGATTTATTAAAAAGACGTTGGATGAGCTAATATATTAATCTTATTATATTACTTCATATTAACATAATATTAGAGTTAAAGTGTAATAAAAGAGACATTAATTACGGTAATTAGAGATCGAGGCAAACAATTGAGAGCCAAGACCGTTACATTTGTAATCATTTCTCAATTCAACACTTCATACTTAGTCACTTTTTATTATAAGGCTTGACCTTTAGAAGACTCAAAATTTAAAATAATTGAGAGCAATACAAGCAATAAAATTTATCTTTTCAAACTTTTGATTTTTGAATTTTCTATTTTTGAGGCTTTCGAGTTTCATCTAAATCATTAGTTGCATACTAAGGCTTCTGAGTTTTTTTTAAAAAAAATATTATTATCTCATCGATGAAAAGAAAAGCTCAGTCAAGCCACTTTTGTCTACACTCAATGGCCATCACTCAGAGCCTGTTATGGTCTCTTTCTATGTTCTCAACAAGGGACCCAACCACATGGCTCTAATCAGCGCTAATCTGACACTCGTCATATATTCTACATGGAAGACTTGTCTCTTCCCAATTCTTTACCTTTTCGATTTGTCAAATTCCTTAGTGAAACTTGGGTATCACAAAAGTCTGTCAGGAAAACCTCTTCAGTCTTGGGTATCACATAAATTTTGATTCTTATACCTAAAGCTTATTTTACTAAATATTAATAATTTTTTCAACTGAGTTTTTATTATAAATATGCATTATTGGCATATTTTGTTTATATCATTAAATAAAATACTTTATAAAAAGTATCGTAATAACATTAATCAACTATAAAAAATGTGTAAGATATTACATATTTTCATTACAGATATGATCATATCTGTTAAATATTTTAAAATAACTATCTATATCTTTTAATATTTAGTAGTATTATAAAATAACATAATATTATCAATATATTATATAATTTCTCCCTCTTTCACTAAGTAGGCAAATAATAATTCATCATGAGTACTTGCCCGGAACAGGGGATGATGCACTGTAAGGACGAGGCACGGCGCTTGCGCCTAACTATTTAGTATCATCTGATTTAATCAAATGGCCAGTGTGTTTTCTATTTCAAACAAATAGAAACTAAATTTTTTTAAAAAAATTAAAATACCTACAACCGTTAAATTTAAATAAGACGTTGCATTTCACTCTTACGGTAAATCGTTTTAACGGACTCGGGTCTTAAAACTTTCGTTAATATCGCACTTCAACAACTCTCCCCATCCCCAATTAAAATGGGGTGGCTTAAAGAGTGAGGTTTGGTATGCTTGCACGGTATCCCTACGTTATTAGGTGTGATTACAATCTAATTGATTTCCACAAACCCTAATTCTACAAGTTAACGGCAATCTTACTTGCTAAGGCCTTAATACACAGCCAATATATCATTTCAAAACAAGTATTTATTTATTAAAATTATGACTTACAAAGAAGTCTGATTTTCCAAGTAAGTCTTCCCCTGCTTAAAAAATTGCCAATTGCATGTTTTGTTCATAAGTTTTGCCTAACTGCACCAAATGCATGTCTAGTTCATAAGTTTTGCATGCTGACTAATGGTAATACCTATTCATGTTCAACAATATCATATTTAAATATTGTATTATTATAATTTAAAAGATGACCGGATTTGAAATAAATTAAAACTTAGACTGAATTATAGTGTTAAGTTTTGACCATTTTCTTATAGATACCACAATAAATGGATTGTAATCGAATGGTTGCACAATATTTTTGCGAGGATTACAGTATTTATGCGTGTAAAGCGCTCACAACCAGCACCTGAGCACCAAACCCGGGGGCGCCCGTGGTTGAGACACGCATGAGGGGCGGGCGCCTGAGTATCAATTCCAAAAGCTGTGCACTCGAGGTGCTCCCGAGGGACGTCGATGCGCCGTTTCCAACGGCACCCCCGGCTGAGGTGCGTCTAACGGGCATTTGAGCGCGACTCACAGTATAAAAGTACCGTTAACGTGTTTTTAGGATATTTTGAAATTAAATCTTATATAAGAAACGCCACACAGAAAAAAATAATAAAATAATAGAGAAGATGAAGGCATTCGACATTTGATTGAGATCTGATTTAAATTTTATTTTTTATTAATGTCAAATACGTTGTTCAATAGTGGTTTTTCTAGAGTGTATTTTATTTGATTGCTCTTATTTATTATTGTATTTTTTTAAGAGTTGTTAGGTGTATTAAGGGAATTATAATCAATTATTTTTTACTTAGGATTGCAGTTAAGAGATTTTGGATGATATTATTTGTATCCGGCACTATTATTATTGTAATAAATTTAT
>JAOVVI020019750.1:0-10039 GCA_028571085.2 Nepenthes alata | reverse complement strand
CATTTCTGGGATGAGACCCTTCTTGGCCAGATGACTCATACCACGCTCACTCATGTGTCCGAGTCTTTTGTGCCACATGCCCGAGGACTCTACATTTCCCGTAGCATTCACCTCTGCTACTTCGGCCTGGGCTTTTACTGAGTAAAGGCCTGAAGCCTTAACTCCTTGGGCAACCACCATGGAGCCCTTCTTCATCTTGAAACTGCCGTCACAAAAGACGCTACAGTAACCATCATCATCAAGCTGTCCAGCTGAAATGATATTCATACGAATATCGGGTACGTGTCGAACGTCCCTCAAAATCAGTCGGGCTCCAGTGTTGTCAGTAAGGAGATGTCCCCTCGTCCATTGATCTCGGACGTCTCCATGTTGCCCATTTTCAACACTCCTGGGGCACATGGAGTGTAGGTGGAGAACAGCTATCTCCTGGAAGTGACGTGGATAGATGCGCCAGAATCCACCACCCAGTCAGAGGCTTGTTCATCCACGCTTACGGAGTCTTCAGACTTGCAAGCCAGAAGAAGGTCACCTCCGGTGACAACAGAGACCGAGGACTCTTCCTCGTCACGTCTCTTCATGCCTCTTTCGGTTCCAGCATTTTCTCGCTTCTACTAATAACAAAATTTCTTCATGTGGCCCTTCTTGCCACAGTGATGGCACTCCATATCCTGTTACCGAGAACGTGACTTACTCCGCCCTTTGTCTTCGGACTTTGGGCCACATCCTCGGGTCCTTCCCCTTGATTCCGTAACAAGGACCTCGGATTGCTGAGAGATGGGCGTGCCTTGAGAATGCCGTCGCACTTCCTCGTTCAGCACAGCTCCTTTGACCATGTCCAATATCACCACACTATTTGGAGCTGTATTGGCAATCGTGACCCTCATGGTTTCCCATGAGTCCGGGAGGGTTGCTAGGTGCCAAAGTCTGAGCACCTCATCCTCGAACTTGATACCCATGCTATTCAGCCGGTCCACGTTGCCCTCAAACTCGTTCAGGTGGTCGGCAACAGATGATTCGTCCTTGTATCGGATATGTACCAACCGCATCAAGTGATATATTTTGTTGTTGCCGGATTTGGAGGCAAAAAGCTTTTCAAGCTTCTCCCAGAGCGTTTTTGCATTCGTCTCTCTGTGAACGTGATTGTACACGTTGTCATCCACGAACTGTCGTATGAAGCCGCACACTTGCATGTGCTCGAGCGTCCATGCCTCGTCCATTTTTGCCGCTGGCTTTTCTGTGGCAAAAACGGGATCATGCATAGATTTCATAAAAATTAAGTCTGACATCTTGCTTTGCCAAGTGTCAAAGTTTGAGACATTCAAGCAGATCATTTTACTTCCAAACTCCATTCCACCCATCAATAAGATCACCGTTCAAAAAAAAATCAAAGAAGGCTCTGATACCACTTGTTGGAGTAAAACGCGCGGAAGACACGGGGACCGAGCGGACACAATTCTCGGACAGCCACAAAGAGCTCTCGGACGGGCAAGAAAGTGTAATGAGAAAAGGAGAACACACGAAGGTTTAACGTGAAAAAACCCTTATTAATCAAGGAAAAAGCCACAAACGTATACACTATAAAAGGATTGTTTACAAGTGTTAGTTACACAAGCTCAAACGAAAAAAAAACAATCTCAAGTGTATAACTTCTCTCTAAAAGTGTTTCTCACTCTATCTTCTCAACGAAGTTTACCCACAACTCTCTCAAGGCTCTTTCCTACACAATGTCACAGCTCTTGATGGTGTGTTAAAACTCACCAACACCCTCCTATATATATACAAATCTACAACCACCCTAGGCGGGCTAGGCACCCACCCTAGCGGTAGGGTGGCAGAGCACGCGCCTGCCAGGCGCATGCCTGGCAGGTCTGTAACATTTTAAAAGTTGTTGCCACCAACTTCCAATCAGAACACGCTATTAGACTGCTCGTATTAATTGCTGCTGTAGAAGAAGTCCACGTCATCATGACTTGTATCCTCGTCCATGTCCACCTCTCGGACATGACTCATTCAATGAGTCCTCGTCCAATTTCTAAAGTTTTCGGACTCCACACGAGTCCTCGTCCACTCGGGAGTGACCCCAACACCTTTGTCATGCTTGCTGAACCATTAATGTCAGGTTTATGAATGAAAGTTTCTTCAATTTTGTTGAGATATATATCATGTCTTGATCAATTGTGGTGTTTATTTTTTTATAGGTTTCAATACTGATGGCCCCTTATTACGTCTCTTATTGTAATAATTGTTCTACTCTATACTATTGATTTCAAGGACAGATGCTTCTGATCTTATAATTAGAATTGTCATCCTCTATTATCATAATTCTGGTCTTATAGTGGGAAGGATGGCTTGGATATTTTTAGAATGCTCGTAATAATATGTCTAACTTAAAAATTTGTTTATAATTTGTTACAGTGTACTTATCACTTCTACATACTTCCCTTGTTTTGTGAATTTATTCCATGAGCTTTGATGAATTTTTCTTTCTGATGGGATGTATTTGTATTATGGTTTTCCTTGAGCCCGAGACATGTTCTGACTAGTTGGTTCTCTGACATGATTCCTTGTGGGTAGCCATTACTCAGTGAAAAAAGGGATCCAGGGGGCGTCCTTCTTCTCATCTGAACCGTCGGATGTAAAATTCGACGGTTATATGTTTTGGATGATTAAATTTAAAATCGAACGGTCCACGTTATATGTTAACCCTATTTCTCACAAAGTGGACAGCGTGGCCCTCAAATCCTACGAGGAAAATTAGCTTGACAAATTCTCTGTATTTTATGAAAATAAAATAAAATAAAAAGAACAATCTCTATAAACACAATTTTCCAATCACTTCAGTCAATAGACAAGAACCCTAAATTGAATTTTAATGTCTCTCAATAGCCACGACCCTCAAATCAGAACATATTACCTAATCAGTGGAGGACTTGAACATAACACTTTAACACAATGATAGTAATCCAGGAGAAGTTAATCAAATGGCAAAAATCAGAGAAACGTTTCACCAAACTAAAGTAAAAAAAGTAAAGGGCTGATTGTTCAAATTATTATGACTTTTGATATTATTCTACGGCCTCTTATTTATATTTATAGCATGCATTATAATTTCTTAATTCAAAATTTTAATATAGAATTATTGAAATTGAATTTACTTTTCAGATATGCATCAAATACATTAAAAAAAATATTAAAACTGGTTAGCTTATGAAAAACAGAGTCAATGAATTAATTACCTTCGAGCCAAAAGCAGTCCTTGCAATCATCATTCCCCGGAAACAACCGTCTGTTAACAAGGCATGTATAGTTCTTGCACATGTACGCCGTCCAGATCACCGATGAGTCAGGCGGCGTGGTCCACTGGCAGGCAGGAAACGGCACCGGCTCCTCAAAATCCGAGGCAGCAGCAGGGCGGCAGCGTCGAGGAGGGAGCGGCTCGCACCCCTTGAGGAGGAGCTTCTGTTCCAGCAACTGATCATCTGGGCACGACCCATTGATACTGTAAGTCATATATTCTCTAATCTCCTCCTTATAGAAAGCACACGCTCGACCCACCGGCCCATACAAGGTGTCCGAGTTGAATCTCGGGTTGAACCCGAAAGGCAGTTTTTGGCCGTATGCAAAGGCGACAAACTCCGGTGGAAGATCTGCGTCGGCTTCGTCTATGGTGGCGGTCTTAGACGCAGTTAATTCAATGCGGGAAGACCCAGACACCGGTTTTTCAGTGTCAAAGGAGCAAGAGTTATGCAAGGTAGAGAGGAGAAAGGTGAGCAGATTTGTTGACAGAAGTAGGAAGAGGAAGAACAAATGGTTTGGGAAGCAGTTGGCCCTACTGCGTGGAGAGTGCGATCCCATCGTTTTAGTTCGTTTTTCCCCTGGCAAACTGAAATTAATCGGTGTGTAGTCTCTTTTATACGAGATATATGATAAAATTAAGGGAACTTTCAATGGAGAGGTGCCTCTACATTTTAAACAGATAGAATGAATTATTTTTTATATTTGAGTAGTTTATTTTTTAATAAATAACTATAATTTAATAAAAAAATTTAATTAATTTTTTAATTTTTTTATTAAAATAATTAAATTACAGTCATTTATTTATAAATAATAACCCAAATCTAAAGAATAGCATCATCCATCTCTTTGAAAAATAGAGCCTCCCTTGATCCAATGTTCTTTCCCTCTCATGTGTACACAGTTGTCTGTCGGATCTCATGTGATCTAACGGTCCTAATTTTATTATTTAAAAAAAATTAAAAAAATTTAACTTTAAAATATTAATATATTTACATTATAAAAATTGAAAATAAAACTATAATCATACATCTTATTTTTTTTCTCTAAATATAAATCCATGATGGGGCACAACTTTATTAGAGTGCCCCGGACTCATATATAATATCTACTATTCGTTGAATGAACAAATTTGGGATTGAATATTGAAATATACCATGAACTAAATTTTATTGAATTCGGAAAGGTGGTAAAAGAAATAGCCTATATTTTAGAGTTCATATATTTTATTTTTTTCTCCTAAAAATAAAAAAAATTAATAGTATTAATACAGTTTCTAATTAATTAGATCAACCACATAATTTACCAAAACAAAAAATCAGGGTTAGGTTGATATTTACATGTTATTTTGCATTGTATATATTATATTTGGATTGAGTTTTGGTTGAGCATATTACACAAAATCCAATCTAAACTTAATTATAATATTTAGGGTTTTAATCAAATCTAAACACGATAAAATTGTTATAAATTTGAATAGTTTTATCAGGTTATTTACTGATAGATCTAACTACGATTATATTATTTTATATTTACACTTACTTTATATATAATCTTTACTGGTAAAATAATGTATAAACTTGTATCTAAAATTATAAATTATACATGATATTTTTTCCTTAAAAATACCCCATAAATTTGATTTTTTTTTAAAAAAAAAAAAAAAATCAAAACTAAGGTGCTCAAGTGATAGGACCAGTTGTTACACTTCAAAGGTGTAGAAAGGTTTGGACCATCCTGTCTTATTACTTAAACAGATTTGTCATGGGGGCTAGAAGCCATAGATGAGGCTACCACATCTCCACTACTTCAAAGGTGACTATCTTGAATAGCTGCCCCTAACGATTCAGAAAAAGCTTAGTTTATTTTGGTTTAATTAACAAATTATTTTCTAAAAGTTATATCATAAATTTTGAAATACTATTCCTTTATTAGCTTTTTGATAAGATATACCTTAGTCCAAATATAAATGACAGTGATCTCATCATATTATTTTAAAAACAATAACTAAAATTAAAAAAAAAGTAATATTAATTCTTCATAAAAGATGTAACCCTAATTTTAATTTTAAAAAATATATATATTGTTGCGTTCTCAGATCCTCACTTTGATAACGATGAGGATCCAACAGCAACACCAAATAATGATCGTGTGAAGTGGAGAGAGAGAGAGAGTATGCAGACTGATACACAGAGAGTTTTCTACTGAACGAAAAGATAAAACCACAAGACTTTTGTCCGAGAACCGTTTCACTATCTTGTGTTTGGTTACAATATTCACTTTAGTACAGAAGGCTGGGGATTAAGTATATAGAGACTCTAGAGAGTTACTCTTATAACATAATCCTTCACTTTTTCTCTCTTTGCTCTTTCTTTCTCAATTATAAGTTACAATAGTAAATATCTAATCTTTTGTTTGGCAAACAATTAAGATATTTATAGTAATCAAGCTTCTCGTTGAAGGGTTCCCACGTGGGAGGGATCCTACCACCAACTTCGTAAACTCCTTTGCTGTGTCAGGAAGATTGCGTGCACGCTTACTTAATGCGAAGTTTTCTTTGCAGGTTTGCGTGCTCTGCTGGCCGTCATTCTTCTTGCAGTCTGACATAATCAGCCACCAAATCTCTGCTACGCTATTTTTACAGGCTAGGTAGTGTCCGAGGCCCATCTTGAGTCCACGGGCGATAGTGGACTTTGAGCCCACTGTGTCTCGTGGGCCTATTCTGGTGCTTGGACCTCTTTGGTCGCCATGGCATTTGGGCCCAACTCTAGTGAAACAGATTTTTGATGTGGACCTTTGGTATCAGTACCCATCACTAGCATCCCATGCCAAATGTTTGAGGATTTCAATTTTGACATGTTTGTTGTCCACGGGAACGCTCCAAGCGTCAATTTGAGGCATTCTTTCCTGATATTTGCCCGTGTCCTTTGCTCTATGTAAATTTTTACGGGAATTATGGGAGCCAAAAGTCTGAGAATATGCGACCCAAATGCCCGAGAACTCACTGAAACTCGTAGTTTGTCTAAAGTGTTTTGGAGACTTTTGGATCTATGACATGTCCATGGAGTTCGAGAACTTTTTGGATTCTTTAAGCAATGCTTGGCGTTCACAAGGGATTTCTGTCTTTGCATATATGCCCGAGACCCAAAGATGTCCGAAGATTGTTCCTTTTCTAGATGAAGGGATGTCCGAGTGAGCTGATGCGCGTTTGTGTCCAAGAGCTTGGCTTACGCCGCCATTTCTACCATTGAAGCGCAATAGAAGCGCAATTAATGTGATTAACGTTGCCTTAGAACTGCAAAACCTACGATCTCTGGCAGTGTACGAATGATTGACGTGTGGCAAAGGCAATGATGAGTGAGCCTTTTTGATTCTGAAGCCATTTCAAATACAATATTCACCCCTCATTTTCACCACACAATTCGTAGAGTTTTTCTCTCAAACTTCTTCGCTGCCGTTTTTTCAAGCGTTTTTCCTTCTTGCTTCCAACGTATTTTTTCTTTGATTTCCATGAGTCCTGGTGTTAGAGATTTTGCTTCTTCCTCGTCTCAGGATAACCTTGAGGCTATTCATACAAAGTATGATATCCTTGATACGATGACAATGGTGGTTCGTGAGCCTGGTGATAGGGTGTGTAGTCCTCTTAATGGGTTCATTACCGTATTTTTTTGTCCCTTTTGAGTTATACCACATCATGATGGAGTTGGGCATTTCGTTCGCGAGGTTTCAGCCCAACGCCATAAGGTATCTTGTTTCACTCTGTATCTTTATTCGTTGTCACCAAAAGGTGTTTGAGGTTGCCATGGTGAAATTTATGTTTCGTCTAACCCATAACCTAGACTGGATTGTCATAACCTCACGCCCTGAATTTGTCGTCATAAGCGGAGACAATCCCAATTCAACCAAGAGGTGGAATGATAAATTCTTCTTTTTAGGCGTCCGAGAGAATTGGGCTCTTTTCCTCGTTTGGAAAAATATGGTGAGCAATCATTGTTTGGACCCTTCCAAGGAAGAGAGAGGAATTTCCAAGGGATTCATAGACTTAGTAATGGTCACCCTTGGAACTTTTAGCGAGAATAAGATGAATATTTGGTTGAGGTCTAAGAATTTGGCGAAGGCCAAGTGGGGAACTCAATCCCAGGGCTTTGGCATTGCTACTACTTTGAAGAAGAAGAAGAAGAAGAAGCTGAGGAAAATGGAGGCACCTCTGAGTATCGAGGAGCCAATTGAGTGCCCAAAGAAGAATCGCCAGACTGAAGCTTCGAAGGGACCGACAGTCATTGTTGAGTATTCCTTGTCCGATGACGACACTGCTGTGATAGCGCCTCTAGTGAGGAGGCTGGAACCTCTGCAGGTAGCGCCAGTTTGAGAGGCTGAAGGTATCGGACCCTTGCCCACATTTGAGTCCTCGAGGGAGCCGTCTGGGTTTATGAGCCAGCCCGCAGAGCCACTCGCTGCCTAGCTTTCTCCTGAGATGGCAACGCCTGACATTCCTTGTGAGCTTACCGGCGAGGTCTCGGACTGGATTGACAGTTTACCTAAGGTCGCTGTTGAGGGATAGGCACTAAGGGAGGCTAAGGTAGCTTAGGCTAATGAAGTAGTGATGGCGACAACTAGGACAATTTCTGCTGAAGCTGCTGATGCCAAGGAGTATTGCTTCGTAGAGTTTCCCGCTGCAGAGGCTTTTAAGCCCCCATGCCTGGCGATCCAGATTTACAGTCCAATGATGACGCCACCTGCGGCTTATGAGGACCCCCTGCTCGAGGACAGCGCAAGGGCTCCTCCTACTGCTGGAGTTGACGCTGGGGTTGAGGTTTCTTTGGTGTAGGAGACTGTGGCCACAAAACCCAGAGAATCAGAAGCTCCCAGAGGGGAGAGTGCTTATGTTGGTTCTTTTGTGACTATCGTACTCCTCTGTCATCCCCCTGATTTTTTCGTTCTTTCTTCACACTTCACTGACTTCATTTGCCTTTGTAAGTTTAGGATATGGCTGGCGGCCTTAGTGAAATCATCAGCGAAGCTTCCCAGGCTTACGCAGAGTCGGAGGCTTCCAGGTCCTTGGGGAAACACGTCCAAAGTTTAGAGTCCAAACTTGTTGAAGCTAAGAACCGCATTTCCACCCTAGAGGGCCAGCTCAAGGAGCAAGAGAGGTTTCATGTTGGCCTCCAAGGGGGGAATCTCTTGCTGGAGCTGCTCTTGATCGCAAATATTGGGATGCCATCCATATGTGCCGCTAGGTCATGAAACGTTTGGTTCCAAGGTTACTAGTCACTCTCTTTGACCCGAGGAACTCCAGCTCTTAGTGTAAGAATGATTTGATTGACCTCCCAGAACGCTAGAGATCTTCTGAGGGTTCATAGTCGGGGCTGTTGGGCGAGGCAAAGTCTTCAGAGCAGGCGAGACCTTCTGCCCCTTAGCATGCCTTGTTGTACATATATGCATATTTTTTTAACATACATGTACATACTGTTGTACTTATATCGACTTTATGAATAAAATTTAAATTGTTTAAGTGTAAACATCTTGTTTGTCTTTGTGGTTCTCTCTTAGACTTAGACTCTTAAGAGTTTTTGCCATTTCTGAGCGAGAACATCCGAGTCCTTTGATCATTTTTGACTGAATGTGTGACCTCTTGGGCCCTTGCACACTTGCTATTTTAAGCCCCCTAAATTTTAAATTCAACCTCTAGGGTTGTTTGGTATTGTGGCCAAGTTTTAGGATGACCTCTTAGGCCGCTCGGATTTAGCCGAGTTTTGCTACGACATCTTAGGACGCTTGAATTTAGCCAGGTTTTACTACAACCTCTTGGGCCTCTCAAACTTAGCCGAGTTTAATATGACCTCTTGTACTGCTCGAACTTAGCCAAATTTTTATACGACCTCTTAGGCTGCTCGGACTTAACTAAGTTTTAATACGACCTCTTGAACCGCTTGAACTTAGCCGAGTTTTTATACGACCTCTTGGGCCACTCGGATTTAATCAACTTTTTAGACAAGTGAAAGGAGTCCTATCCATTAGACTTAGGGCCAGTCTAGGCCTTATTACTTTGTGAAATGGTGTGTGATCGCTTAATGGGTCGCAAAATGATACTTTGAATGAAAACTATCATTTTAGTAATGAAATGTGTACAAGTATGTGATGTAAATAATATACCTGTGCGCTTTACAAGTTTATTGATAATATCTCTTGAGGGGAATAGCGTTCCATGTTCGTGGGACAAGTCTTTCTTCCTTGGTGCATAGCTTGTACTCCCCATTTTGTAGAATTGTCGAGACCAGCAACTGTCACTCCCAATTTGGAGAAAGCTTGTTCCGGCTGGTATTTTTTTCGGTGGCCTCTATGCTTCTTCGAATCAAGTCCCCTACCTCAAATTGACGCGCTATCAATTTCTTATTGTAATACCAGGCAACCCTTTGTTGGTATACCACAGTCCGTAGTCTTGCTACGTCTCGAAACTCTATGTCAAATTCACCCAACTCAATGGCCAACTTGACTGACTGTATCGACGTTTCTAATTTTTGTAGAATTGCTCTTAAGGGCTGGTCAATCAAGTCGATTTCTTTGTTCGCATGGAAGTATAGTCTCAATTTTTGAGCAGAATACACAAACATCAGAGCCATCTTTTTCGTGCAGGAATACCTTATCTTAGCATCAACCAAGATCTTGTTGATGTAGTACACGGGATGTTGCCTACCGCTCTGCTGATTTACTAAGGCTGAGCTCAAGGCTTTGTCTGAGACCAAAT
>JAOVVI020019749.1:0-10039 GCA_028571085.2 Nepenthes alata | reverse complement strand
AACAGTGTCGTTTCTTTCAAGGGACTATGCCTATTAAAGCACCAAGGCCTCCTCATTGTTTTGGCACCTGTTCTCTTACCCTAAGTTTGCCACTTCTCTTTCCCTTGTTCTGTTCTAATCCATCGAATTGCTGACGAAAGGCACATCGGCGGCCCAGAGTTTCCGATTTTGCCAATGGGATCATCCTCTTTTTCTGAGTCTGATCCTTCCACCGAGGAATCAAGATGGGAGGAGGTGAAGTCGAGAGATCGTGACGAGCAGGATTTTGCCGCCGTAGCGGCGGCGGGAGGCTACCATTTGGAGCCATCAGTCCTTGGGCCAATGGGGTTCCCAAGGGCGCCTCTAGGTTTTGAATTTAAAGGTGTCCAACTCCTCTCGGTGTCGGGGATGTGACAATGTAGGCCGGTTGATTCTTAGTCCCCAATGGGTGACTAAGGAAGCTGAGCTATGGGTGCAGGTCGCCGTCGTGAATGTCGAACAAAGCAGGGCGAGGGCCATTTATCTTAAGCAAGCCTTGTCGGAATCTGACGCAAGGTCGTTGCAGTTTTCCGACGCTAACGCTCAGGCACGGAGTCGGATTGTGATGCTTTAGGGGGAGCTTCAACTGTGTCGAGAGCGGCTTCGAGACCAAGCTAGCACGCGAACGCGGCTAGAGGCCGAGCTAAGGTCGAGGATCCGTCCGGAAGAGTTGGCCCCGATACTAGTGAGGTGATTCCAGGATGGGAGTCACCTAAGAGGGTAGCTTCTCTGGTGACGCCTGGCTTTCCTACAAGCTTCATGGACTCGCGGAACAATGAAGCTTTTATGCACTTGGAACTAACTGAGTTCTCAACTTCGGATTCTGCGAACCTGACAGGCGTAGATAGCTTTGTTATATTTTGAGGCCACTTGTTGCCTTTAGTTATAAAGAAAATTTATTAATAAAATTTTCTTTTGGTAAAGTAATCTGTTTGTGGTAGCACGTTACTCCTGAGCATCTAGTGTGGTCCTTACAGGAAGGCAGTTGGACGGGCTGCCACCATGGCCAGTGCCCTCGCATTAATTAATTGTTGTGATGGTTGGAACTTGATAGACGGTTGCAGCATGTGTTGAGAGGCAGCGTGTCCGGCACCATCATGGGCTGACAAGAAAGGCGCACAGTTCCCTATTGAGGGGACGCATGTCGGGGCCAACATTAAGGGCAACCCTTGAGTTTTCCGTATCACGCCATTTGAGGTTCCTTGCCCTGGCCTATTTAAACACTGCCTTCAACCGTCATTTACACTTTTGAATCCTCTTACTCCACATTTTGTTGACAAAGAAGAAGAAACTCACACCTCCTATGGCTCGCCGGAAAGTCGATGATATTAAGTCCATTCTTACCTCCAACACCGTTGCAGCCCTACTTGCGAGGCATCAAGTCACGAGCGACATGGCTTATCTCCTTACTAGCGAGGGCATCAAAGTGTGTGCACCTTCGAAAGGCTTCATCACTGTCTATGAGTCCCACTTGAAAGGTAGGCTCCGTTGACCTGTGACGTTGGATCTATATGAGATCCTATCGGCATTGGGCATCCTCGTGGTGTAGCTTCACCCCAACGATGTACGTTATTTAGTTTCTATGTGTGTTTTTGCTCGCCTTCATAATCACAAGTTTAGTTCTTGGTCGATGAAGGTGATTTTCCATTTCAATCTGGCAAAGGACTGGATTTCTATGTCCCCTTGTTCCAACTTTCATTTTCATGGGGCAAACCCTGACTCTACAAAGCACTGGAAGGACCACTTCTTTTTCTTGGCGACTCCTCCTGAGTGGGACATTCCTAACGTTTAGGGTTTTGTAGGGGAGTACTTTATGGAGAAGCAAGCCAGAAGGATACAAAAAAGGAGACGGCATTGACGAGCCTCATCTTGGAGATGATCGAGACGTTCGGCATGAAGGGGTATTACCTGACCCCAGAGCTCTTCACCGAGGTTAGATGGGAGCCTGTCGGGGTTGTAGTAGTGCCTAACGCTCAGAAGAGGAAGACCTGGATGCTGGTCATTTTGGAGTTGTCCCGCGAGTCACTCGAGCAGCAGGATTGGTCTTCTTCTTGGGAGTCCTCGTCGAGTGAGGATATGGTGGCCCTGAAGAGGTTGAGGAGGGCAAGAGGCATGTCGAGTAGAAGGGCTCTGATTTTTCCGGCCGTATCAAGCCAATCTTTTGGATTCGTCCCACCGACATCGATTGGTGTCACTCAAGCATTGTTGGGGCCGAAATCCTAGTCACAGGAGGGAGTTGCTCGAATTTTGCCGATTCCTTCCGTTGCCCTTGCACAGTATGACATCCCACTTATCAACTATCTGTCAACTGTGGAGTCTACGCAGGGTTATCTTGTCAGTATTGCCACTGGATCCTCCCACATGGACTGGGTAGCGGAACCCGCGGCGATGGTTGACATCACGAACACCAATGGGGAGATAGCTGTTGCCGCTAGTGAGCTCATCAAGGCGGCACAGGTGGTTGTTGTTAACATAGAGGGCGTTGATACTGATGCTGAGCCTGTAGACATGCTGGAGATTGTTGACGCACCGACTGTGGGGTCTCCGGTGATTGTGGTTCCGGAACCTACCATGGTCCCAAGTCCACCCAAGGAGGTTGATGCGGGATCCCTCATGAGCAAGGCGTGTGAGGATAGAAGGGAGGAGGGCGTTTCACATCCAAATCCCCTAGCTATGCCAGCAGTTGGGGTCATGCCGGATGCATTTGATGTTGTAGAGGAATCCTTCCTCGAGGTATGACTTTTTTACCCCCAAGCACTAATTGTGTTTGCTGATTTCTTTCATGCAACAAGCTTCCGCTCATCTGGAACTCATGATCAATCTTTCCTTTTTCTCTCGTTGCAGAGCATGGCTTTGGTCTGTCTCGTCCAGGTTGATCTCCTTTGTCGGGATCAACTCATTCGTCAGGCCCAGGAGGAGGCCGCATGAGCAATGACACAGAGCAGAGAGAACGACATAGCTGTCCTAAGGTAGGAGTTGTCTTCCATGGGAGAGGAGAGGGCCCGACACCTGGAGGAGAATGAACATTTGAAGAGTGAGTTGCAGGCGGCCCGTAGGCACATCTCTAAGCTCCAGGCCCAAAGTGCTTGCGTCGTAGCAGACCTACAAACCCGGCTTGCTTAGAGGAGATTGGACTAGTACTAGGTGCTAGGTTCTGGGACGGTATACGTCTGTGCCGTCGAATAGCATCCATGGTAGTCTCTAATGTCTCTAGAGGGATTTTTGACCCAAGGAACAATGGTGTCCAGGATCGGTCTCTCTTGATGGACTTTTCGGAGGAAGCGGGGCCTTTTCACTCCTAGGGTAGATGAAATCTTTGTACATTCTCCCCATTTTCCCTTTTTTTGTTGAATGGAAGGCTCTGTAATCCCCAACATGCTTAATAAATGAGATGCCTTCTTTTTTGCCTTCTTGCATAGGTATCTTTTCTGCTGTTTCGGCTAGGCACTGTTGCCATCATCACTGCGGCTCACTTTTGGAGCCATTCAAGTTGTGCTCGTCTTCGATTGAAGACATTGTTGCACCTTACTCTAGTGGGGTGCATTGTCCAATAGGTTGGACGTCGCCGCACACCCGTGGTAGAGTCTTGCAACGGCCAGTTGGGTTTTAAGGCCACAACAGTCAGACTCTAGCAAGGTATTAGGTTGTCACCTGCACAATACCATATCGGTGCTTGGCCTTGCTTAGGACGTCGTAACTTAGGTGTGTATGGTCCTAGCTGGTCGACCATCATTGACTGAGGAAGCTCTCTTCCTCGGGGGAAGATCGTTGCACGCTAACCGTTTAGGCCCTCTGAGGTTGTAATGGTCGTCTTATCAAGAGTTTCCAGAGCCCTTAGGCCTAGTTCTTCTGCAGCATGTGGGCGGCTCGGCATGGATCCAAGGTTCTTTGCCCACTGGTGGGCCTTTCAGCAGAGACCCGAAGTTTGAAGTTTGACTGGATGTTGGCTACTTGGCAGGGGGCCAAGGTTCTTTCACAGTTAAAGGGCCTTTCAGTGTAGAGCTAAAGTTCAAAGTTTGACCACATGTAAGCCTCTTGGCATGGGGCCATGGTTCTTTGACCATCTTGCAGTTGATTTACAGGAGGATGAGCATCCTTCTGACTTAGGAACAGTCTAGACCATTTTATTTTATGAGATGACAGGCATGCGTGCACTCGATGAACAATTAAATAGAAAAAATGAAAACAATGATTTCATTAACAAAAACATGTTATATGTACAAGCATCTTAGACGATGTATGCAAACCTTACCTGAGCGTGTCCGAGGACTACTAATAATACTTATTGAGGTGGGTGGCATTTTAGGTCCGAGGGATTAGTTTGTCGTCCTGGGTGCGTAGTTTGTACACCCCATTCTGGAGGATCGCTGAGACAAAGAACAGCTCATCCCAGTTTGGGGAGAGTTTGTTCCTATGAGCAGCCTTGCCTGTCGCCTCTACACTTCGTAAGACCAAATCCCCAACCTTGAGTAGACGAGTTTTCACCAACTTATTGTAATACCGAGTGACGCGCTGCTGGTAGGCTACCGTCCTTAAGCTTGTTGCATCAAGGACTTCTAAGAGCAAGTCCAGGTGCTAAGTCTCTAGGAATCACTGACAGGATCAAAGCATTCGATCCGAAGGCTAGGTAACCCGACCTTGATAGAGACGACTACTTTGGCCCTGAAGTAGAGGCTAACCGGGGTCTCTCAAGTCGGTTCCCACGGTGTCATATTGTATGACCATTGCACGGGGAACCCCCTGCGTCTATTAGTTTCGTCTTCAACCCATGCAATAGTGTCCAATTAGTCACTTTAACTTGGCCATTTTCCTGCGGGTCTGCCACAAACATGTGGACCAGTCTAATATGCAAGCTTGTGCAGTACTTAGTGAACCCTTTGCAACTGAATTGGGTTTCATTGTTGGTTACTATGACCTTAAAAATTCTGAATCGACAAATAATGTTTTGATAGACAAAGTCCGTTGCGTTTTGCTTGGTTATACATGCCAAAGGAGTGGCTTTGACCCACTTTGTAAAATAGTCAATGCCAACAATGAGAAATTTTCTCTGTCTAGACGCCAAGGGTGTGGGCCTAAGGATATCGAGCCCTCACTGCATAAAAATGGCCACGGGGCATACAAGCTTTGCAACTCCATGTGCTGCTGATGGCTAATGGATCCATGGACTTGGCAACTCTCGCATCTTTTAATGAAGTTCATGGTGTCACATTTCATTGTGGACCAGTACAGACCCTGTCGTATGATATTGAAAGCAAGGTTATTTTCGCTGACGTGTGAGCCACAGATGCCAAGGTGCACTTCTTCTAGCGCATACTCGACCTCTTCTAGGGTGAGGCATTTTAGGTATGGGGTCAAGTATCCCCGCCAGTACAATCTCCCATCGATGATCGCATACCAATCGGCCGTTGTTTTTACACACTTGGCTTCCTCCAAGTTTTCTAATAGGGTGCCTTCGTCGTGTACCTTCGATATGGGGTCATCTAGTTGTCATCGTCGATCACTTGTAGCATCTTGCGCTCTAGGTTGTCAATACACGGGGTAGCCAAGACTTCTTGCATGCTCCTGGTGTACTACTCTTGAGACCTCGTCACAATGGCCCTGGCAAGTTTGTTTGCTTTCCAGTTCTCCATCCTCGGGATATGCACTATCTCAACCTTCTCGAATGCCTAAACCTGAGCTCTCGCCTTAGCCAGATACTTAGTGAGTTGAGGGTTTGATGCCTCGAAAGTCCCTTAGATTTGGTTGATCACCAGCTTTGAGTCACTGTAAACGACCAATGCCTTTGCGGAGCACTCCTTGGCTAACATGAGTCCCACGAGAAGGGCCTCGTATTTGGTGATGTTGTCGGTTGCCGAAAATTTGAGTGCCAAAGAGTATTTCATCTCCGAGCCATCGAGAGTTTCGAGAACATTGCTGGCCCCGCTACCTACTTGCATAGACGATCCGTTGACGTGTAAGGTCTATATCGAGGAGCTCAGAACATTTGTGCCTTCGACCTAGTCGGGGGTGTCAAGAGCGGGGGTCGTCATTTCTACTATGAAGTCCGCTAGGGCCTAACCCTTCAGGGTTGGTCAGGGTTAGAACTCCACATCAAACTTATCCAACTCTATAACACACTTGACCAGTTGTCCAGATGTCTCTAGTTTCTACAAGATCCCTTTTAGTGGGTGGTTGGTCAACACGAAGATGCGGTGGGCCTGGAAGTACGGCCGTAGTTTCCTGGCGGAGTAGATGAGGGACGGAGCAATCCTTTCGATGTGAGGGTAGCGGGATCCCGTGTCTGTTAGCACTTTGCTTACGTAGTACAAGGGTCGCTACACGCCTCCCTGCTCTCGAAAGAGAACAAAACTCAGGGCAGAATTTGACACCGCTAGATAGAGGTATAGATCCTCGCCATTAGAGGACGAGGTCAAGAGTGGAAGGTTGGAGAGATACTTTTTAAGCTCGTGGAATGCATCCTTACACTCGGTGGTCCATCAGAATCCAGTTGTCTTCGTCCCTCTAAGGGCCTTGAAGAATGACAAGTACTTTTCTGCCGATTTGACCAGGAATTGAAAGAGGGCGGTGAGCCTCCCCATGGCTTCTAGACCTCCTTTTCGGTATGTGGTGAGATCATGTTAAGGATGGCCCTTATTTTCTCAGGGTTTTTCTTGATGCCGTGTTGGGATACTATGAAGCCTAGAAACTATTCGGATGCCACTCCGAACACGCACTTGGTTGGGTTGAGTTTCATTCTGTGAGCCCGAAGCTCCTCAAAGGTCTCATCCAGATCACACACGTAGTCACCGGTGGCTTTGCTTTTAACGAGCATACCGTCTACGTACACCTCCACGTTCTGTCCCGTCTGGGCTTCAGACATCTTGTTTACCAACCGTTGATAAGTATTGCTAGCATTTTTCAGACCAAATGGTATGACTTTATAACAGTATGTCCCTTGGTCAGTCATGAAAGAAGTATGCTCCTTGTTATACGGGCTCATCCTTATTTTATTGTAATCCAAGTAGGCATCCATAAAGATCAAGAGTTCGTGCCTGGACATGGAGTCCACAAGTTGGTCGATCTTTGGCAGCGAAAAACTATCCTTCGGGAAAGCTTTGTTTACGTTAGTGAAGTCAACACACATTTGCCACTTTCCCTTACTCTTTGTTTACAAGGATGACGCTTGACAGTCAGTCCAGGTACTGGACCTCCCTTATGAGCCATGCGTTGAGTAGCTTCTTCACCTTCTCCCAAATGGCGATCAACTTTTCGACGGAGTGGTTGCTGTGTTTTTGCGAGACGAATTTATAACTGAGATTGAGACCCAACTTGTGGATCATTACTCCGGTCGATATCCCAAACATGTTTACAGGAGTCCATGTGAAAACGTCAAAATTTTGCCTAAGAAAACTCACGAGTTGGTGGCGGACCGGCATTGAAAGGGAGCTGCTGACATGCACGCACTTCTCGGGCTCATTAGGGTCCAGGGGGAGCAAGTCTGTTCACTACCCGATCTGGGCCTATTCTAATTTGGACTCATCTCGGAAGTCTAGGTCCTCCGCTGATCGTCTAAGAGTGGCAGGAGTGACCTATGACAGGTAGCACATCCGTCCCATTATCCGGTCGTCTAGTGCCTCCTGTACTCATTATAGCATTGAAAACTTCACCTTCGAGCGGGGGATCAAAGTCACTGCCCCAAAGGTGGTCAAGAATGGTCAGCCCAGGATGGCGTTGCAGACTGACGGCAAGTCGACAATAAGGAATGTAAGCATTCAGGTGGCTGAATGTGGGTGAGTACCGATCGTGACTTTGAGCTGGACTTCTCCCTACACAAGCACTGGTTCATTGTCCAGGTCGTATAGAGGGCCCTTGACTACTTTTATCTGACTCTTTTTCAATCCAAGTTCAAAAAATATTTCGAGATATAACAAATTCTAATAGCTCCAATTATCAACAAAAACTCATTTCAATTGGTAGTCCAACGAACCGTCTGAAACGATGACAGATATAATAAGAGGGTCAAAATGAGGGACGTTACATGAGTCATATCAGCGTTGTTAAGACTAATGACATCAATCCTAACCCCTACCCTCGCTCTCTTGCTGTAAGATGTGGCCTTGAGTCGATCTTGGACGCCACTCTTGATCGGCCTGCTCGAAATCATGTTGACGACTCTGGTGGCAACACGGTTTCTCGGTTGCTCTCTCACTTCATCACTTGCTGCCTACCTCATAGGCTTGTCCTGGGCTTCTTAGGAATCGTGTGAGATGCCCCCGATGGATTAGGTCTTCGGTCTCCTTTTGTAGGGTCCAGCAGTCTTTTGTGATGTGACCTAGACACTAGTGGAAATGAAAATATCTCTACTTACCGAAAAAAAGGAAATGAAAATAATTGGTCATGTGTAGTTGGCCTCTAGGTTCTTTCGTGCCTTGAGCCACTTCAGAAATTTCTTGTCCCGGATCTGTATCAAGATATTCTAGTGGGTGTCATTCAAGGGTGTTAAGGCCAGGGCCTATACCCTTCGAACACCTGGCTTGGACCGCGATTATTTCTGAGGTTCTCGGGCAACCATAATCTCTGTTTCTCTTCTTCCCCATTGCCAGACCTTCTAGTTATCGGTCCACATGTTTGGACACTTTGCTTTGTTTGCCTCCTCGGCTGCTATATAAGCCCAAGCGATGACCTTTGCTTCCCGAAAGGTTTGGTGGCGTTAATGCACTAGGTGCTTGAAGAACTCCCCAACCGCTAGCGTGGCAATGAAGGCACTCAACTTCATCTCATCGGAGAGCTGGGGGATTTGGCGGGCCTCCGTGGTGAATCGGTTTAGGAACCGCTTCAAGCTCTCCTTAGGCTTATGGCAGAGACATATGAGGTGCCAAGGCTGCTTCTACTTCCTCCAACTGGAGGCAAACTAGCACAAGAAGCAATTGACGAGCTCGTCGAATGATCAGATGGAGTTTGGCTGGAGGCCCTAGAACTAGAGCCTGGCATCCCCCTTGAGTGTCAGGGGAAAGCACTCGCACATGGTCACCTCGCTCACCCCTTGAAAGATCAGTAGTGTTCGAAAATAATCGATGTGATCCACTGGATCCATACTTCCATCGTACACATCCAGTGTCACCATCTTGAACATGAGGGGAAGCGGCTGCGTCCAGATGTCCATGGTGAATAGTGACCTCCTCAGGTAGAGCATTTGTCGGCCAGCCTCCTCCTTGAATACGTGCTGCCATGTTTTTTCCACTTCTTTCACCATTCGATGTGAGGATCCTCTCCTCTTGGTGTTGATGAAGTTTTAGTGTTTGGTACTCTTCGAGGGCTTGCAGGTTGTGGTGGCTACCTGCACGGGGTGGCCACATACTGCATGAGCCCTCCCCTCTGGTCATGGGCTTTGGTCGCTCTGGGAGTTGCGGGGATTCCACCATTTTGGGCTTTCCTTCAGTACTTCCTTACTTGGGAGGATTCGCACTGATGTCTAGGCCTTGCTGCCAGAGGCCACCTGGCCCCTAACATCATTAGGCCTTGTATTTCTTGATGCGGGGAGCATTGGCTCATGGCCCCTTCGTCTAGAGATTGATGCCTAGGGACTCGAGGGAGGGGCATCCGACCATTGTGCGCCAGTCCGAGCACATAGTATCTGAAGCATCTCCTTCATGTCACCCACAATAGCGGTCAGCTTGCACACGTTAGGCTTGGGTTGCTCGCCGACACGGCTACCCACCGAGGGGTTGTCACCACGGACAACTGTGTCCCTTGCTGGCGCGCTAACATGCGCTCTGGTGTTGACCATTTTCTGACTTTGAGAGTGGATGTGGTGATAGGTGATTAACTTTGTTGTCATTTTTACAGACGGCACCAATAATGCATCCTTAGGTCTTCGTTACCGTACGGATTATGGAGCTTTTGGATTCATTGTATCGAGTCGAGCTCGACTGGGTCCGGTATTTGCGTCTCTCAACTTAGGCCCTACACACCACAAACAGCTAACAAGAGATTAGAGAATTGGTGAGACTTGATCCATAATTTATCTTTTGACACTCAAATT
>JAOVVI020019748.1:0-10040 GCA_028571085.2 Nepenthes alata | reverse complement strand
ATTCCTCGTATGAAAGAGTAAGTATTTCTCTGTGTTTTTCGTCACTCTCTACAATAATATCTAATCAGTTTTTGTCTACTAATCTCCTTTTAAGTGTGACTGGTGCTGATTTTCAACCTGATAGATATGTCTTTTGTCAACTTAGTGAGCAACTAATATATTTTATTCATTAGTTAGCATGGATTCCAATGAACGCAGATAACAGTCTTGCAATGGGGCTATACTGACACATTTGGAGAATTATGGTTGGCTGGCCTCAAGGGTGACTGCTTGGGGGAGGATGTTATCCTAATTAATTAGGCTTTTTTAGTCATGGTGCTTAGAACGTGGGTTTTATTCACTCGAAAGAGCCGACCGGTCAGGTACAGAAGGATCCTCACTAAACCAAGATTTGAAGTAAGAATTAATTATCTTTTATAAAGTAACCAAGTTATATCTGTTTGAATAATAATTCACATATTTGGTATCTTAATTGAGATACAAATTCATAAGAAATATATTATCGTTGGACAAAACGTATCCAGCAGAAATGATAAAACTCACAACTGAAAAGTCAAAAGCAGTACGCAATGAGATTAACAAGCTCACCCTGGCCGAATTCATCCACAATGGGAAATATCTAAATCGGATATTTAATGTGGCATTCGGGAAAGAAAAGTAAAGATGTGCATTGACTTTACAAATAAGAATAAAACATATTCAAAAGACATATTTTTACTCTCATAAACAGATCTTCACCGTCGGTTGAATTTTATAGGCCCCGTTCCTAAGGACAACCAAATTTAGATAAATTATGTAAATCACTTGTACAGAAATATAAGTAGTATATAAGGAGACGGTATAATAAAATGGGTGTCCTAAAAAATAAAAATAAAAATAAAAATACATAGGTTTGGAGTCTATCATTATTAGGATCAAGCAAAAATGCTACCACAAGGGCACGGTAACCCAGGCAATGATTATGTGATGTCGACAACATAAAAGATGATGCCGTCAAGTCACTTTAATCCCAAAGATTTGTTCAGGCTGAACATGTCGAGCACTTCATCCATCGACCTTCCAGCTGAAGCCAACATTAGCACCCAAATTCTACCTTCATTTTCGAAGGTTTTTGTTGGGGATGGGTGTCAATAAAATCATAAATTAAGAAAAAATAATAATAATTATTATTACACATATAATAAAAAAATAAAAAATTAATACTATAATACTTTTTATCAGTATACACCCATGTACATCTGGCCAAACCTGTCGTCTTGCCAATCAAATATGAGTCAACACGGGAGTGACCCATATTTTAACAATTTTTATGGGTTCAAAACACAGAGAAATAATAATCAATCTTAAATATCAGAATGAGAGTAATCAGATTTTGAATTGTTAGAAGAATATAAATATGAGTCAACTCGGGAGTGACCCATATTTCAACAACTTTTATGAGTTCAGAATACAGAGAAATAATAATCAACCTTAAATATCAGAATGAGAGTAATCAGAGATTGAATTGTTAGAAGAATATATTGTTAGATTATCATTGCAGAGAAACTTAATTTATCAGATAATTTTTATTAATTCTTATAAAAATTAATTGTTATATTAATTTTTATAAGTGTATGAAAGTGTGGTGTAATCTTTTCTCATAAAGTTGAGATTATATCCACAAAAAAATTATGGTATGACGCTAGAATTTTATAAGATAATTGGAAAAGATAAGGTTTTGCTTCTGTAAATTTTAAATTATAAAAATTAAAAAAATAAATTTTAGGGTGCTTCTAACGAAATGAATGCAAAAACTAAATTAAAAACTAAAAAACAATATAACTTATAAAAAAACAATATCAAAAGAAAATACATATAATGAATTTTATCAAAGTATGTGGATAATTGTGAGCAATGATAACAATAACTAAAATTAAAGAAACATATGCAATATAATAAAAATAAAAACTTCAATTGGTAGGGAATAAATAAATAAATTATAAAAATGATAAATTTGCAGAATAAATAAATTTTCTAGTTTTAAATAGGATTTTAAAATTATTTTTAAACATATTTTTTAAATTTAAATTATTTATTTTTAAATAAATAATTATAATTTAATATTTTTTTAAAAAAAAATTAAGAATCAGTTATTAAATCATAATAATTTATTTAAAAATAGAAGACTCAAATCTAAAAAAAAATAACTTATTTTTTTCTATCACTTTAAAATAACTTATTAATTTGAAGATTCAAATCAATTCTAATAACTTTCTACCCTACAAAACATTATGATGCATGGAGCCCATCCTTTGCAAGTCATTTCACCCTTTGTACGTCTTCTTTTACTTTTTTTAATTTATTTAGTTAGTTACTGATTTGAGTGTTAGAAGATAATTAAATAATATGATTCAAATTATAAAAATAAATTGACTAAAATTGGAAACTAATAGATTTGAACATATCTTCCATTCAAATTTTGGCAATGTGAAAACAATAATAAGAACAAAGCCTTACCTCCCATTGTATAAAATTTGCTACATATTTATTTTTTAATAATTCTTTTTGGTCTAGTATAATTTTTTTTTTAATGTTACAACTAATTTTAAATATTTTTTTATAATATCACTCTATATTTTTTAAGTCGACCTATTTCCATGTTTATCTAATTATAATTAACCAATATTTTCTTATAAATAATCTTTTTGCTTATGTTTTGAATATCAAAATCATTTTAAACATTCTTTTCTTAATTTACCATTAATAGTTATGGTTTCCAAATGCTTTAGTTTAAGTAAGTAGCCCCCTTTATATATATTCGCAAACATGCATGACAATGGTGTAACAAAAACGGATGTGAATTCAACTATCAATAGTCGGCCGTCAAACGGTATGAGAGTATAATGAATTAATAAATACAACCACGTATATAAGTTATATAAAAAAATTTAATATGAAAATTCATTTCCAATCAAAATAATTATGGGACTATATTTAAATAAATTTATTATAAAGTATATGGCTACAATAATAATTTGATAAGGTACGAGTTTTAAAATTTTAATTTTAATTATAATTAATGAAGTTAAGATAAGTGAAGTTGAGATCAAATGAAAATATTTTGGTCAAAGATAATTTTAAATTGGGTCATATCGAGTTAAAGGGCGTTTAATTGGCACTTGACACGCACACCTGTGTATTCTAGCCGGTGAGGTCGTGCTTGACAAACTCCTGATAAGAATGTAGACCCGTTTTACAGTATGTTTACACTTGATGCATGCCCAAAGGATAGTCGATTGCATTATAATATAATGCCAATGCCTGATGCGCATCTCATGTGACGCTCATATGCCACAATATTTAGTCGCGGTACATGATGTGCGTCCGACGAGCGTACATGTACCAATCTATTATATAAGTCATATCTTGTTCATTTTCAATTATTTTCTGTTAAATTTTGAGAATAGAGAGAGAAAGAGGAGAGGAGAAGAGAGAAAAAGAGAGAGAGAGAAGGGTAAAGAAAGCCACTTTAAGTGAATCCAAATAAGATTTTGGTAAATTAAAAGTCAAGAAAAGTGCATCTCAAGTCTCATTTTCTTTATCACTGATATTTTTCTACTTTATTGAATATTTATTATTTAAAATACTTATACATGTCATATTTTCGTAATCAAAATGTTTAAACTTTACATACATAAACTCTCACTCCCATTCTTTATAATTTTTGTGAAGATTATAGTCTTAATTCCTATAGATTATGTTGTTAAATTATTTATCTACAATTATATATCTATATATATGCTGGAAGTCTAATTTAAAACTCTAATATAATGTTATATATATTTAAAATTTTTAATCATATGCCCTATGTGTTTTAAAAATTTATTAAATTTCCTTTATATGTTTATCATGGGAGCAAAATATTGTTGATGCAACCTATGTGCTAAAAATTTTAGAACATGGCTTTTTTCATACTTTCAAAATTTGCACATTTAAGTTCCTGAAAAGTTTTAAGCACTACATGACGAGAATTTGGAAGAAGTATAAAGAGAGCTCTATAATTTGTGAAGGAATTGAGAAAATATAAGATATTTTATAATTGTGTAGAATTTTTATTTATTTATACATTAAATCATTCTAAGGAAATTAGTGGTAATACATTAGGATATACCATTGTATATTATAATAGTAATCGATATTCAAACCTATCATGCATGAGTGAAATGGGCGTTTGGTCCTGTCTAAAGGATTATATGTATAAATCTTTACCTATGAGTCTTGAATAGTAACGTAGGATCTTTGATTGTGTAAAAATAAATATAATTCAAATTTTAATTATTTGAAGATTTTATAGGATTTAATTATGCCAGATTTTATATCTACTTTAATTTATCATTTTTTGCCTCTAGGTTGACTCAATTTTGGGTATTTTATTTGGATTTGTTTATTTAAAAAAATTTATTAGAATTTATTTACTATTATTTATTAGTTACTTATGTGGGGCCGTGACATGAACCAAAATCTGCACACACACATATATATTTCATGGCCAAAAAAACAAAAAGACAAAAATAAGTAATGGGATACTCGTGAGCCGTGGTCCCACTCAATTTTATTTTTTGACTTCTAATTATATATATATATATATATATATATATATATATGAAAAGCCGAGTATGAAAGAAGTTCCACTGTAGTACAAATATATAATTTATCAAATATTAAAATTATCATATTATTTTATAATTTTATAGTATAAAAAAAAATATCATAAATATACTTAAAATATTATCACAAAATTTTTTTATTGAAAAACTTAAACTTTTTCCCTTCACCATTCTCATTGTATCTTTGTATGAGTTACCCATAAATTTTAAGACAATTCTTATCGTTATAATTTTTTTTTGAAAAGACTTTTCAAAGTTATAAATGATAGGAATGTGAAAATCACACATTCATTATCTAAAAAAATTAACAGATATTATTCTCAAATAATGATATACACTTCTGTCAATTATAATACAGTAATTTCTTGATTACTTAAGCATCATTCTTTTAATTAAGGATCAGACTAACTAAGAAAATCATATTTCCAGTAAAATTTAACAAAACAGATGGAATAACAGCATTTAGTTATCGCATCATTTAGTGCTCATTTTCTGAGGCCGGTAGTAGAGGTTTTGAACAATTATTAAAGCGAGATGAGGCAATAGTGGGAGTTTTGATAGCGATGTAGATTTTGGAGGCTATGTGTTAGGCAAAGTGGGGAAATTATTGATCCACACATGCACTTTATTCTACTTATTTTTAGATTTTGACTTACAATACCGATCCCACCGGCTCACTTAACATTAAATATGATGCATATTCAAGACCATAACAGCTCAAATAAGTCACAGTTTTACCTTAAAACTCAACTCAGATCTCATGAAGATAGAATAAGTGCATGTTAGATCTTATAAATCTCATCGGTATAGGCAAAAAGGCTTTACTGTTTAATAATAAATATTGCCTTGACGTTGACTGATATCTATAAATCCATCCATATTTGACACTGATTCGAGCACCTTCCCCAGCCACATATTAACATTGAGGATTAAAACGGGGCGAGCCAATATGACAGATATTTAGTATTTTTAACTGGAAAAGTTGTTTGCCTTAGTCTAATGTCACAAATTCAATGTTTTTATAATTTTCATGTCATATTTATATAATCCTATTAATACCCATAATCAATGCTTTAATCATTGTCAACTTTAGGTGGTGGTGTAAAGCGTGGCGGCCCAGACTTTAAACAAAGAAAAGGCATATTGAAATATCAATTCATATAAGTAAAGACTTAGGCCAATTAAAATCGAATTAATTTTTTGTCTCCTATCAAAGTTATGCTCCAACGGCCAAATAGCCAAATTATTTTAAGTTCATTATTTTGGCGATTTTGGGTTGCTTTTGATATAGGCACCTAATAAAGGGTAAAACGACGCGGACGGATTTGTCCCCTTACATGACGTTGGCTGTGGAAATTTTATTGGCTATTTATTTCTTGTTTTATTTATTTTGCATTTCCTTTAATTTTTTTAACCTTTTTTTTGTCATATTTTTGGATTTAGTCAATTTTGTTCTCATATGTAATTTGAGTTACTTTTTTGAATTAGGATTTCTTATCAAATGCCACAACCGGTGCCAAGTTTTATTGGCAGAATCCAACATTCGGACTTTGACAGCCCTTCGTAAATGAGTCAAAAAATTTTAAACTGTCTAAGTCGTCTAAATTAAGTCAGATCATATCGTTAATGACAGTTTGATATATGTGCGATTTAAGTATCGTTTAATTTTTCATTCAAACTATTTTTTTTATTTGGTTGCGAATTGAGAACTCAAAACAAACCTGATGCGTTCCAAGCGCCCGAATTGTCGCACAAATTAGGAAGTCATAAGAATCTTATGGCTGATTCGAATGACAGTGGGTTCGGTCTTTGTGGCTGAAAATTTTTATCTTATGCACCACAGCAAACTAAGAAAGAGGTTAGAAGTATACGTAATTTGCTTTTCGATATATCATTCGATACTTAAATTAGTAGTATTTCTCTAAAAAAATAGAAAAATACAAAAGGCTTGAATTGAAAGATGAATGGAATAAGTGTGAATTAGGAGGATTTGACTTCATTTGTTTGAATGTACTCTTTGCTAGAGTCTCTTTTACTATTTCAATCGAACTCTCCTTTCGGATTTGAGAAGATTAGTATTTATAGTCGGGGCTCTAATTGATTGGTTAGTTCAAAATTGTCGCCTGTACTGTAAAATATTTTAAGACATTAAATGAAAGACATTACTTTTGTGGTGTAACCGCTTTTTAAATCAATTTGAAAATCGTTTGAATACCATTTCAGCTGTTTTTGGGTCGGGTCATTTATAAGAGTATTATCACCTCTTGGTTGATCGTAATCGTTTCCCAATATTAAATAATCTGTTTAATATTCTGCTTAGCCGTTATTTGGATTGATCTTATATGTCTATATCTGGGTCATTGATACTTGGGCTCTACTTCAATTTCAAGCTAGGTCAACTCATTTTGGGATCTACCTAATACTAGCCTCACATGCTTGGAGTTTTGAATTCAAACTCCAAATATGTAATAAATGAAAAGCCACCTAGGTGGTTAGTCGTGCCAATTATGCGCGCCTCTATTGAGGATCTTCTACTAATTCATGGTCTTATTTGGTAGGATTTTAATCTTTATCTTCTTTGACTGTAATTTGATGCTTTTATGAGATCTATTTTTCCTTTCCGACTGAGTCCTACGTTGGCTATAAATTGATGGTTCCTTTTCAGGCTGCATCTCAAAATGTCTCTCTCCTTGCTTGGTCGCATGTTGTCCTTCATGAACATGTCTATCTTCACGATCGTTGGTGGATGCTGATGCTGAAGCTAGTGGGAAACATTCTCTGAGTTCCTCAGTTGTTGGTCGATGATACATTTGAAGTCTATCTTGGTTACCCCATTTTGTTGAAAAAATTATCTTAGTTTTTCTCTTTCATGCCCTTCCCGAAGTCGGGTCTATATGTTGTAATATTCCTACGGCTTTTGTCTTACTGACCCTTAAAGAGGTGATCGAGATATACATTACCAAAATGGGCGAACAATTTTTTTTTCGAGGGGCAATTTTTATCCACCCTTTTTCCTTGATGCTTCTGGCACAACTTGTGCTCGAGCACTTAGTTGTAAAAAAATTTTCTTATTTTTTCTCCATTGGGATCATAGTATTTTCATTTCATCTTTTTTTTTCTTTATAAATTGTACTTTCACTGTTTGAAACTTGTAAATCACAAAAGGATCTACTGAATAAAACTATTTGAATGGAAGCTCATTTTCTTCATATGATCTTGGTTTGTTTATAATTCTCGAATCATTGTTCAGTAGTTGGGTGTCCGCCTGTATGTTTGGATTCGCTTGCCTTTTTGCCTGTCTGACAATTTGACAACTTAGATCCATGACAATTTGGCTTCACAATAAGCTTAATTTAGACAAATCTAGAATTGTAATATTTGCGAAGTAATTAAGCCGATCTTTTGATGGAGATCGAATTGTTTAATTAATTAAATGGAGTATCTAAACTGTCTACTTCCACTCTGTCGCCTTAAAAAATGCCATGCCAGTTCATCATGACTAATACAATGGAAGAGACGTGCTACGACGTTCTCCCATGCTAGCACATGTTTGCAGTCATTATAGCAATACGTCTCTTCAGGCTGGCCAAGACAGCGCTGTTTAGGGCCAAAAATTTTCAATTTAAACCTTGGCATGGCTTCTTTTTTGTTTTGTTATTCATCTTTTTTCACTTCATTTCTTAGCCCAACTTCGCTTCCTGTTATTCTTCAACTTCTATGGCTCCTCGAATGGCTTCCATGGGTGTTACCAATATTCCTTTCAACCTCACGGTTGACAAGGTGTTGGACATATAAAAGAGATACAATATTTTCATTATCGTTTCTTTTCAAGTTCCCCCACTGTCCTAGAGAGCTTGTTCTCTAAGGCATGGCTTCATCGCTATATATAAAGTTATCTGCAGGAGGGGTCTCCATATTCCATTGGCTGAGAGATCTATGAGATAATGGAGGCTCTGGAGGTTCCTATTGCTCGCTTCCATCCCAGCGTAATAAGGCATATGATTTTCTTGTGCGTCTTTTCCACTGTTAGGAGTTTTGCTTGGACTCTAGGATAGTTTATTTCATCTTCAAATTCAATCAGAACGGCGATAAGATTTCGTTTACCCCCCCCTAGAAAGGGGTTCAAAATAAGTTGATGGAATCCGGATATTGTGAAGGTGTGGAAGGACCGAAATTTTTTTTTATTGCGGTTTCTCTCAATTGGATCCTCTCTAATAAATAAAAAATGAACAATTCCTCTTATTTTGTCGTGGTTTTAGACAAGGAGGTTTTTAAATTCAAACCATTGACCAACTTGATAGAGGAGAGTGCCGCTAAGCTGCAGAAGACAGGCAACTTTTTGACCAAGAGGATGCTTGCTGAGGTCAACTGGGAGGTTAATTTGGGAGGAGAGACTATCGCTGATATGCCTTCCCATAGACCAAAAAAAAAAAGTAAGGGCACTTTTCATTCGGGCCTCCATGGAGGCAATGGCTAGGGAGGTAGGTGCCCCTACTCCTGGTTCATCCATTTCATCCTTTAGCGCTGTTGTTGATAGGATGGTTGATGAGGCCTGTGATGCGATTGCCAAGGCAGATGCTAGAGGACTATCTTGGAGGTCAGACCCAATTCTCTCATCACCAGGCTACCCAATTTTTGAAGAGGCACCTACAATTATTTCGGAGGGTGAAGCTCTTTTGATTATTTCTATAGGAATAAATGACCCTAAGCCTCGAGCTGTGAACATGGAAGAACTAATTGCTACTCCGTTCATTATTGAGTATGGGGTCCCAATTTTGGTTTGCTCCTCACCCAATGATTTAGTCCTGTTGCTCCGATGGTAGAATTTGTCCATAATGGAGGAGCGGTAGAGGAGATGTCTGCCAATAATTGTAGAGCTACAATGGAGACTCTTGGGCCTTGTCTTTTTCCATTGGAGATCTCAAACCTAGAGGAGGCCCCTCAAGCAGTTCTTTCACCACCAGGGAGTTTTGAAGATCCGAGTGCTTTTTTAGTCGCCCCTGGATTCATAGATTTTATGCATTGCTACTCTCCACCCCTCTCATGTTAGAGGACTCCACTAGTTTTCAAGTTTAAATCATCATCATATCCCACCTCTCATGAGAAAGTTTTTCACTCTGGAGGTACAGGGTACTTGATTCTTCACACTCAATTTTTTTCCATATAGTGTTGCATCTGACTAAATATTTTATTTGTCTTGCTTTCCTAGGACTTGATACGTTTGGTTAAGGACGGGTTGCACAAGCAAGAGGTTGAGATTGCCCATATCTACCGATTATATGTTGATCTTGCGACACATAGGGAGTTGGAGATTTGGGAGGAAGCTACTATGGCTAAGGCTAAATAGCTTTGGGTTTGAGCTACTCTTCTGGAGAAGAAGTTATCTGAGTGGAT
>JAOVVI020019747.1:0-10040 GCA_028571085.2 Nepenthes alata | reverse complement strand
GAATGGAGTGGAAATCCCGGAGTGCATTTGCCGGAGTGGACTTTCTGGAGTGGTTTTGGCCGGTTTGGATTGAAGCCGGTTTTGGTTTGAGGCCAGAGTAGATTTGCTAGGAGACGTAAATGTCGGAGTGGATTTAAGAGCAGAAGTGAATTGCTGGTGGTGGCGATTCCGGTTTGGCAATTGATGGATTGCCGGTTTGGCATTTGTTGGTAAGGAAATTCAGAGTGAATTTCCGGAGTGCAAATGCCGGAGTGGCATTTACTGGTGAGGAAACCTGGAGTCGATTTCTGGAGTGCAAAATGTCGAAGTGGCATTTTGTAGTGGAAATCCGGAGTGGATTTTCGGAGTGCTTTTATAGGGTGATGCCAAGGGCCAGAGTTGGTAAGCTTTGCAGAGCAGGTAGTTAACTTGCAGAGCAGTTGACTTTTCAGAGTGGGTAAGTTTTGTAGAGTAGGTAGCTGACCAGTAGGGCATGCGCCGTTTGAGCAGAGTGGTTGACCTGTAGAGCGTGCATGTCTGGGGAAGCGTGGGAACTGATAAGGTTGCAGGAAAAGATAGGATTGGTGTGACAAATCATCTGTAAGAATCAGATCAGGTGAGCAGATGGATTTGGCGTTGGCTCTTTATCAAAAGCACACTAGGGGCTTCAAGGTGATAGACAAGTAGACACAAAAGGGAAGAGGCTAGCGGCAGCGGCTGCAGGAGTGGTAGATGGAAGTGGTAGCGGTAATAGCTGCGGTGGAACGTGGAAGGAGTGCGGAACGGAGCAGGAGTGCGGAAGAGAGCTCTTATCGTTCGCCATCTACCGCCGCACTTGTAAAATCAGTAAGCGGAGTGCATCACCAGTGAGAAGATGGGGAGAAGAAAAATAGAGAGATAAGAGTGAATGAGAGTTTCTTACTCTAGAGTGGTTTTTCTTGTTATGTTTCGGGTGTGTAGCGGATACTCTGTCTCGAGAGTTTTTGTAATCGATTTTACATAGTGGAAGTCTCATTCAGAGTTTGTCCTATGGTTTTTCCCTTCGATTTGAAGGGTTTCCACGTTAAAAACGTTGTGCATCTTTTTGTTTCTTGTGCCTACTAAATTGGTAGTTGTCGATTGACGGGGGGTTCAGATTTTTCGTTGTGCTGAATCTGGGCTGTGTGCCAATCCGGGTGACGAACCCCAACAGGTAGGATTATGTAACCAATAAGTTTATCTTATGAAAGCAGAAGTATGAACGTAAGGGTGCTTTTTTTCGTTGTCCGGGAGAGTGGCATTAGGGATTCTTTACATGCTCAATTGAAGCTGATTGCCCATTTTTTAGCAGTAGATATCATTAGAATCCCTTCTATAACTCTGGTAGCCATTTCCATTTGTGACTATGGCTGTTGTTGTCATTTTCATGAGACTATGAGTTTCTCCAAGAAGAAGTTATGGTGATTTAAATTACTGGGTTTCCAGTGTTTTGAACTGTTTAAAGATGGTGTTAGCTAAGATATGGGAATGTGTGGTTCTTATTTATTCTGGTCAGCAGCAACTCTTAGCTTTCATGTTTGTTGACTTCTGTAGTGCATGCCCTATAATACTTCCAACTTCAGGGAAGAATATGAAGATATCGATGGATTGTTCTTCGGATGAAATGATGATTTTGTTCCCAGAGGTTTCTCCACAAGAGGTGTCAATCACAGTTCCCAGAGTTTGGGTGATATATGCACTTGATTTTGTTATCTATGTTTGGTCTCTATTCATTAAAGGGGGTGGAAGTAGTTTTGAGAGAGATTCTTTACTGCCTGCCCATCCTGGTTGATCCTCAATTTTGACTTTAGTATGGTGAATTTTCTGTAAGTTGGGATCTGATGTTTTCATGACAAATCTGAAACTTTGTATGAGGTATTCATGCGGTCAGGGAATCCAGCAACTATGATACAAGTACTAGCAGTCGCCTTAAAACCTGACCAAAGTAAGCAAAATGTCTTCCTAATTGTTCCAAATATAAAATCTGTTTGGATGCAGCAAGTAGTTGACGAGATCAAATTTCTTCATCTGGGTCATATTTATTATTATTTATTTATTTGATGAGAATAAGTCTTGTTATAACAGTAAAGTTACTCTATTATGTGGAGTTACATGTTCAAACCACAAAACAACCTTTCTGCATCACTAGGATAAAGATGCATACATTTGATTCTCTCCAAAGCCTACAATGTGGGGTACCTTGTACAGTAAAATCATTCGGATAACTTTCATCCCTTGTTAAGGAAGCCATCTCCCTTTTTTTTTTCCTGTTGCAAAAGTTTCATTCTATTCTAATTAATGGAAATAGTTACCCTTATTCCTATATTGTTACCCTTCAAAAGATGTTTGCAGCCTACCGAGAAACCAAAAATTAAAGATGTAGTTACAATTAGAAACATCCACCTGTCTATCTTCATCCATTGATTATTTACTCATACTCCTTCAATTGGTGGTGAGGTATTGAAAAAAAAAAGGCTATTTATCTTACCGAGCAAGCTGATAAGCACAGCCATCATCTCAATCTGTGAAATTTACACTGGGTCTGCAATCATCACAGACGGCCTTTTCATCATTTGTATAATAAACAAAGAAAAACTCCAGACATACCAAAGTACCAAATAGACTATGGTGAGAAGATGCAGTTTTTCCCCCACTTCTGATGCCTCTTTTGTGTTGTTTTCTTTGTTTTTTTTTTCTTTTCGGATTTAAGATCTGATACTGAAGTCCCTGAATTGTTCTTCTTGCAATAATTGCAGGTTTCAGAGGCCTTCGGGGCCAATACCTTCCTCCATGCTAGGATTGGAGGCACAAACAGGAAGCCTAGATTGCACTGATTTGGAAGATTATTTAAATGGTAATTATATTCCCATTCTAATGATTACTTTGCGTTATCTGAATGGTTGGTGTGTCTTTATTGAGTTGCTACAAGAACAGAGATCTGAGTTGCTAATTGTTCAGAAGAACCAAACAGGAGCAGGATGTTGGTTGTTGTAATACCCATATGATTTTCTTATTATCTATATATTCTCTAAACTTTTTAGAATAAAAAGAAAATAAAAGAGAAATTGCCATATTGAGAAGAAAGGAATGGAAAAAAATGCCATGAGCAAGAATGAGCATGAGGTAAATTTTGTTATCAAAAGCCATAATGGAGGTGAAATTTCTCCGGCTCTGCCCAATTTTCAATGCTGGATGTGGTTGGTATTTATCTTTTAATGCGTAAGACTATGTAAATCTGTATAAAATTAAGTAATTTAAAAGAATTTCATGTTTGCCTAACCTAGCAAAGATAAAAACTATAGAAATTACAAATAGGACATTTGAATTTGCAAAGAATATATTCTTGATCCAACCGTAGACCAATTCAGGCAAGTTGCGAACCAGTATTCCATATAGACCTATAGCATTGGCAGAAATCATTCATTAAATCATGCATTTTGATTGGACTCCATATTGCTTCTAAAAATCAGGATTGTGTTGGGAGCCACGTTGAAGCTTGAGCTGCGCTCGAATTTCAATTGAGTGGAGCATGTTGGTCAGCAGCTGTGCATCACCCTTATGGGTTCATCTTAGTTGGTGAGGTTTATCATATGTGTTGTTTGTTTGGATTTTAGGCCACTCTTGTGTGGGAAGTGGCCGTAATGGAAGAAGGTCGGAGTGATTTTCGCTTGGTCGGAATGGAAGAAGGTTGGAGTGGTTTTCGCTTGGTCGGAATGGAAAAAGGCCGGAGTGGGTTTTCCTTGACCGGATTGGAAGAAGTCCAAAGTGGTTGCACTTGGTTGGAATGGAGGAAGATCCAAAGTAGAACTTTCGAAGAGCTTCTCAAGGCAGGAGAGATGAAAACTAGCCATAATGATAAAGTCATAAGCAAGGTCAATTACTGATGACGGAGGACAGCCTGTCTGAAAAAAATTAATTTGCAAAGTCTGCGCAGACATCAGACTTTGTAGTTATAGCAATTGATTTTCAGAGCTGGCAACCGTTTTCACAGAGCGGATAACTACTCCCGATAGGAAGGTGTCTTACAGAGTATGTAACAGGCTTTGCAGTGTACACTACCACATTGCAAAAGCAGGTGGTCGCCTAGAGCACATGTGTATATATGTGTGTATATGTTGTAGAGTGAGAGATGGTGAGAAAGTGAGTGCAAAAGAGAAAAATAGAAAGAAAACATGGAGTAGCCATTTTTTACTATTGTATTCTGCTTTCACTCTATTCTCGGCTCTCCAAGGATTTGTATAGTCAAGGGTTTTTATAATCAATATTTATATAATGAAATTATTTGTGGACTAAGTGTCTTGTGATTTTTTTTTCTTATTTAGAAGAGAGTTTTCACGTAAAATCTATGTGTTCCAATTCTCTCCAATCTCTTTGTTGTGTACGTGTGCACTTTATCATCTTTGTCCTCATGGTTTCCTTGACTGACCGGCATTCTCTTCCCCATCAAGTGGTATCAGAGACAGGTTATTTGTACCTGTGTTAAAATTTGTTGAAATCGATAGAGGTGAAAAATAAGATGATCTCTTTGAATGACACAAACTATGATACTTGAAAAAGTAAGATGGTTGACCTATTGTTTGAGAAGACACTGCATCTTCCAGTATTTGTCGCGCAAATGCTTGAAGCGAAATCAGAGGAAGAATAGGGCTTTGAACACAAACAGGTTTGTGGCTACATTCTGCAGTTTGTAGGTGATAATATGTACAATCACATCCAAAATGAGACGGATGCAAAGACTTTGCGGGAGAAGTTAGAAACTCTCTATGCTTGTAAGACCGACAATAACAAGCTGTTTACTTGAATAAATTGATGCAAGTAAAGTACAAGGAGGAAACGCCCATTGCCGATTACCTAAATGAGTCTCAAGGGTGCGTTAACTGGCTGAACAATATGGGCATCAAATTCGAAGATGAAGTGTTGGGATTGTGGCTCTTAACGACTCTGCCAGACTCCTAAGAGGTGATATGGATCACCATAGCCAGCACTGTTTCAAATGGTATGGTGACCCTAGAAATGGCAAAATGAGCTGTGTTAAACGAGGAGATGAGGCGTCAATTGCAGGCTTCTTTTTCCTCTCAGTACTTTGACTTGTTGGTCATGGAGTCTCGGGGAAGAAGTAAAAGGCATGGCTTAAAGTTTAGAGAGAAGTGTCGCAGTAAGCCCCGATCGAGGTACTAAAATCTCGAGTGTCATTATTATGATAAAAAGGCAACATCAAGAAATATTATTACAAGAAAAAACGTGGCAGTAACAGAAAAAAGCAAGGAGAATAAAGCCGAGAAGGGACGAGGTGAAGAGAAGGCTTCAGTCTTAGTAGTCACCGGAGGAGATCTCATGTTGACATGTGATGTATAAGATGTGGCAAGTGGGTGGTGGATACAGGTGCTTCACTCCATGCTATATCCAGAAGGGGACTGTTCACATCTTATACTTCAGGAGATTTTGTAACGATAATGATGAGAAATGAAGGAATGTCCCGAGTCGTTGGTAGAAGTGACGTATCACTGGTCACCAACAATGGGATGAGATTGTTGCTGGAAGACGTTCGGCAAGTGCCTGATATCCGGTTGAATATATTTTTAACGGGCAGACTAGACGATTAATGGTATTGCAATACATTCTGTGAAAGAGCATGGAGATTGATTAGAGGGTTTCTAGCCGTTATCCATGTAAAGAAGGTCTCCGGCCTGTATGTAGTGTAAGCTTCTCCTGTGGCTGGAGAAGTGAATGTTGCTAGCAGTGAGGGGCTCTTAGATTTGTGGCACCACCGGCTAGGCCACATGAGTAAAAAAGGGTTGAACAACCTGGCCAAGAAGGGCCTTATTCCAGCAGAAAAGGAGACTGGCCTAAGGACTTACCCTCATTACATGGCAGAAAAGTAGCGACGAGTCTCATTTCGAGGAGACTCGTCCACCAAAAAGGCTGAGCCACTTGAACTGATACACATTGATATGTGTGGGCTGTTCAAAGAGAATTTATTTTGAGAAGTACAATACTTTGTCTCATTTATTGACGATTACTTGAAGAAGCTGTGGGTGTACCCACTCAAGACCAAGGATTAAGTCCTCAGAGTATTTAAGCATTTTCATGCTTTGATTGAATGGCAGACGAGAAGGAAATTGAAGTGCCTTTGAAGTGATAATGCCGATGAGTACATTGGGGCCTTTGATGCATATTGTTGGTTTTATGGTATTGACACCGGAAGACACTACCGAAGACGCCACAGTTGAATGGGGTGGCTTAGTGGATGAACCGTACGCTGATGGAGAGAGTTAGATGTGTACTCTCTGAAGCAAAGCTCCCCGAAATATTTTGAGCAGAGGCCTTGAGAACCGTTGCTTACGTCATCAATTGATCACTGTCCAACCCACTAAATGGAAAAGTCCCAGAGAAGTTGTGGTCTGGAAAAGAAGCATCTTATGACCACTTATGGGTATTTGGGTGCAAGACCTTCGTTCATATCCCAAAAGATAAAAGGATAAAGTTGGAGTCGAAGACAATACAGTGTGTCTTCCTGGGCTATGTGAAAAAAGAGTTGGGATTCAAACTCTATGATCCAACTGATAAGAAGTTTGTCAGATCAAGGGACGTGATATTTGTTGAGGACGAAACTATTGATGACATCGATAAAGAGAAGAAGGGTGTGTCTAACACCAGTTGGATTGATAAGATGAGTGTTGATATTGCCCGACTGACATCTCTTTGATAGGAGGCTGACGGTCAAGGTGTGGCTGAAGAAGACAATGAAGAGATACCAGCGTCGGACGAATACGAGGATGGTGAAAACGCTATAGAGCCGGTTGAGATCGTTCCTATCCGACAATCTTCAAGAAATCGACGGCTATCTATTTGCCTGTTAGCTAGTGAGTATGTTTTACTCACCGATGGAGGAGAGTTGGAAAGCTTCAAATAAGCTATGGAAGGCGAACACAATACAGAATGGATGGAAGCCATGTAGGACGAGATGAGTTCACTGCATGAGAATCATACGTTCAAGTTGGCCAAGTTGTCGAAAGGGAAAAAGGCCCTGAAGAATAAGTGGGTCTTCCCTTTGAAAACCGATGAAAGTACTTTACAACCAAGGTATAAGGTGCGGTTGGCGATACAAGGATTTAACCAGTGAAATAGTGTCGACTTTGATGAGATTTTTGCTCCTATTGTGAAAATATCTTCTATTCGAGTGGTGCTTAAATTGACCGTCATCCTTGATTTAGAGATGGAGTAGCTGAATGTGTGGACAGCTTTTCTACATGGTGATCTCGAGGAGATCTACATAGAGTAACTGGAGGGATTCTAGGTTAAAGGGAACAAACACTTGGTGTGTTGTCAGAAAAAAAGCTTGTATGGGCTCAAACAAACTCCGAGACAATGGTACAAGAAATTTGAGTATGTTATGGTCGATCAAGGATACCAAAAGATTACTTCGGACCATTGTGTCTTTATTTAGAGGTTTTCGGAAGATAATTTTGTCATTCTCTTATTCTACGTGGATGATATGCTGATAGTTGGGCAAAATGTTTCCTGGATTACCGAATTGAAGCAATAACTTGAGAAATCCTTTGCCATGAAGGACTTGGGGCTGGTGAAACAGATTTTGGGTATTACAAAATTTTGCGACTGCAAAGTAAAGAGGTTGTGGATGTCTCACGAAAGTTATATGAAGAAGGTGTTCTAATGCTTCAATATGGATAAGTCCAAACTAAAGAGCATTCTGCTAGCGGGTCATTTCAGATTAAGCAATTGGTAGTGCTCGATCTTAGATGATGAAAAAGTTGGCATGAGAAGCGTATCCTACTTGTCGGTCGTTGGAAGCCTGATATACGTTATGGTTTATATCAGGTTGGATATCGCACATACTGTCAGCACAGTTAGCCAATATCTATCAAATCCTGGTAAGTCGCATTGGTCAGCAATAAAGTGGATATTAAGATATCTATGGGGGACTTCTAAGATATGTCTATTCTTTGAAAGTGATAAGCATCTGTTGGTAGGATATACTGATACTGATATAGCCAGTGATGTTGACTTCCAAAATTTTACTATGGGATACCTGGTCAAGTTCGTCGGAGGAGCTGTTTCTTAGCAGTCGAAGTTGTAGAAATACATTACTTTTTCAACTATTGAGGTAGAATTTATTACTGTGACTGATGTCAGGAAGGAGATGTTGTAGATGAAGAAGTTCATTCGAAAACTTGGTTTTGAATAAAAGAAGTACGTTGTACTTTATGATAGTCAAATTGTTATGCACCTCTATAGAAACTTTTCATTCCATTTGAGATCGAAACATATTGATATTTGATATCATTGGGTGAGAGATGTTATTGATATGTGACTACTGTTAGTGAAAAAAGTCTAAACTGAGAAGAATGGGTCATATATGATGACCAAGGTATTGCTAAAAGAAAATCTTGAAGCTTGTTGTAGTATGGCCGGGCTGACAGATTTAGTTCCCTCATGATTGTGAGGAAAATCTTGTTGGGATTTTAGGTCACTCTTGTATAGAAAGTGGCCGGAATGAAAGAAGATTGGAGTGGTTTTTACTCGGTCGAAATGGAAGAATGTCGGAGTGGTTTTCGCTCAGCTGGAATGGAAGAAGGCCGGAGTAGTTTTTGCTTGGTCGGAATGGAAGAAGGCCGGAGTGGTTGTATTTGGTCAGAATGGAGGAAGATCCAGGGTAGAACTTCCGGAGAGCTTCTCAAGGCAAGAGAGATGAAAATTAACCAGAATGATAAAGCCACAATGAAGGTCGACTACTGACAACGGAAGATAGCCTGTTTGAAAAAGGCTAATCTGCAAAGCCTACGCAGACGTTAGATTTTGCAGATAAAGAAATTGATTATCAGAACTAGCAGTCGTTTTTGCAGAACAGGTCAACTATTCACAACAGGAAGACGTCTTACAAAGTAGGTAGTAGGTTTTACAGTGCACGTCACCACCTTGTAGAAGATCACTTGGAGCACATGTATATATGTGTGTACGTCACCACCTTGTAGAAGATCACTTGGAGCACATGTATATATGTGTGTGTGTATGCTGTAGAGTGAGAGATGGCGAGAAATTGAGCGTAAAAGAGAAAAACAAAAAGAAAATAAGGAGTAGCTATTTTTTACTTTTTTATTCTGCTCTTGTTCTGTTCTTGGCTTTCCAAGGACTTGTGTAGTGAAGGGTTTTTGTAACCAATAATTACATAGTAAAATTATTTATCAACTAAGTATCCCGTAATTTTTCTTTCTTATTTAGAAGAGAATTTTCACGTAAAATCGGTGTATTCCAATTCTGTCCTATCTCTTTGTTGTATATATGTGCACTTTGTCATTTTTGTCCTCACAGTTTTCCTAATCGACCGATATTCTCTTCCCCATCATTGTCTTCACGTGCCCTTTTGAACAGTATTAAGCTGAGCCACCTCTCTCTTGAACTGGGTTTTTGGGCAAAGTATTGGCTTCGTCGGCTAAGCATGGAAGTGAAACGATTCTCCTTCGATGGCTTTTGGACCTTTTTTTCTCCGCAATTGGTATTGTCACCTTCATGTTACAAGATTTGAGCTCCATATACAACAATGAATTGATTATTGCCATTATATCATATATTATAACTTATTTATAAATTGATAAATATACTCTCTCACAAGAAAATAAAAATAAAAATTGAAACACATTAATAAAGATTTATTTTCCATTGATTGATCCATTTACTCAAAAAATAATTCAAACAAGGCATAAGGAGGCAACTATCAAGTAATCGAGATAAAAAATTAAGATAAAAGAAAGAAAGTTAATTACCCTAATTTTTTTTAAGATGATTATGAAATCGATAATAAAAAGCACAAAATATTTTAAAAAATAAAAAATAAATTCAAATATCTTAGGAAATATGCCTTTTATTTTAAACATAAAAAGCTAAAAGGAAAAAAGAAATATTTTTTACGAAAACTTAAAAAAAAAAAATCTCTTCATACCCATTTTAAAAAAATAAAAAATAACAAATTATTTGAATATAATTCATCATAAGAAATAAATATTCCTATAGTCCATCATCATTTC
>JAOVVI020019746.1:0-10040 GCA_028571085.2 Nepenthes alata | reverse complement strand
GTCAAACTTAAAAACTCGGCCGTGATTGAGCGGCCCAAGAGGTCGTATAACTTCAACAAAAACTCACCCTTGACCGAGCGGCCCAAGAGGTCGAACTCCGGCAGCCACATCAAACACCACAAAACCCGGGAGGTTTTAAGGCTAAAAGGGTTCAGCAGAAGACGGAGAACACGCAGAAAGAGAAAGGTTGAAGACGTGCTGCCCTTAAATACTCCTGGATTTCAAAAGGGCGCACTCATTACCCTCGCCATGCGTTGCCAGGTCATTTGTCTCAGAAAGAATGATGACCTTGCCTTCCCAAGACGCCTATCAGCGCGTTACTTCAGCATCAAATGCATGCAGAAACCCTAAACGGCGGCGCTGGAGGAGCCTCGGACTTAGAAATGTCCTCGGATGCTCCCCCACCAGGCCTGATGACATGACTTATCCCGAGAGCATGCTTATACTCGGATCATGGCTAAAAAAGACCTGAGCAAGGACGCAGACAAGTCAGAGCGGAACTAATCGACGTCTCAGAAGGTGCAGTGACTTCATGCCAAACGATCGAAATACTCGAGCCCTTTGGCATGGGGGGCTATGATGGGCCCCAGTGTGAGGGCCCATGAAGCGCGGTCCAAATAGAAGGCCCAAAATCGGAAAGCCCAAAGATTGCATCCACGGACTAAGTGGGCCATGCGGCCCAAGAGGACCAAAAGCGTAGAAAGGTGTCCGAGAGGCCAAAGCCACGACAGCGAGAGACACTTTTAGAAAGCTTGAGGACATCAAAGTCCTTCGTGCCAAGCGACACCCAAGTACGAGGACCAGAAGTAGTCAACGAGCAGCTAATATTCAAGTCCGAGAACCAGCTTCTCCGACGAGTCCGCGAACTCGTTGGATGGCAAGGCATCATACAAAATGACAAAGATAAATTCTCACGCGGCCGAGAATGCCAACTCAGTAAACCTCGCCGATTCCCAAGAAACCTACAACTGCAGACAGACGTCACATCTACAGGGCACGCCTGGTCAGGTTAGAGACTGGCACTTGGGCTCTACACCAACTGGCACGATCAGAGCCTGCCAGTCGTCAGCTTTTACTGCAACCAATGGGCAACCGCCGACTAACCAGCCGTCCGATGGTCGCCACGTGTCCCAATCTCAACGGATCCATCTCGCCTATAAATACCCTGCGAAACTTCACTTGCCGGGGGACGACTTTCTCTAAATAAAAAAAAGAGAGACGACTTGGGCATAACGGTCATTAAGACCACCAAAAGAAAAAGAGAGAGGGCCTTCAATGAGGGATCATTGGCAAAAGAGTGAAAAATACTCAACAAAATTGTACATTGTAAAAGACTTCAAACCCCTAGTGAAGCATATTAGCAGGCCCAGAGCCTCGTGGTTTTTAACTTCCTCTTTCGCGAGGAAGTTTTCCACGTAAAATTCGGTGTCTCTCTCTCTCTCTCCTTCGCGATCCCGCATCCTCACACATCTGTGTTGCACTGGCCCCAGAGACCCGGAACGCAACAACTAGAAACAATATGATAGCAGCTTACTTCGGCAAGCACACATCATCCGGGGAGTGGGGCAGCCAAAATTCCGATGGGAAGCCGCTAAAACAAGCAGCACAAATCAGCCAATTCCAAGGCCAATCGAATAACAATACACGGCAACACCTCAAAGAGCCAATTAAATAAGAATTAGGAGATGAATTGGCAAAAATTCTACAATACTAATCTAAATTTGGAGAGCTTGATGGGGATGCTAGTAGCAAATCATCCCATATGGGATGACTTAGCAAAAATGGCCTCCAAAATTATACAAGGCCACGTGAGGGAGTGAAGGAGTAAAGGGAGAATGAGAGGGAAAAGAGAAGTTAGAATCGAAAGGCCAAAAGAAAGTGAGAAAAATCAGTACTCCATGGTTACTCAGCTGAATTTTGGGCAAGTATACCTTAAACTTTTTCTTCACTTCTTGTGATTTTTTACTGATTTTTTTCAAGTATTATTGGTCCAATACTTAAATTTTTTACTTTACTATATTATTACTACTGTATCATCATAACAAGTAAAAAATCAATTTCAAGGTGGATAAGTAGGTTGCTGGACCACCATGTTCTTAATCTAATTTTCAGCACCAATTGAACCAGCTGCCAAAAACAAGTTGAACTGGTCCCCAAATCGGTTAAACCGGCAGCCAAATAGACAAGGTATCATATGATAATATTGAAGTGTCAACCTATAAAATTAGGCTTAAAACGAGCCCCAAACCAGTATCAAAACAGGCTAAAAGCATCTATATTGTTGTTGAAATTGCGGCCTATAAAAATAGGTTGAACTGGCCTTTAAATTGGCTGAACTGATGGCTAAATCAGCCAAGTTTTCATGTTTTGATGTTAAAGTATTAACTTGTAAAATTTGTCCTAAACTGGGCCCTAAATCAATAACAGAACTGGCTAAAAGCATTCATATTGATGCTGAAATTACAGCCTATGAAAAATAGGTTAAATTGACCCCTAAATCGGTTGAACTAATAGCCAAACTAGCAAAGATATCATGTGATGATATTGAAGTGTCAACCTGTAAAATTAGGGCTAAATTGGCTACTATATTGAGCCCCAAACCAGTAATAAAACTGGCTAAAAGTATCTATATTGATGTTGAAATTATAGCCTATGAAAATTGGTTGAACTAACCCCTAAATTGGTTGAACTGGCAGTCAAATCAGCTAATGTGTCATGTGATGGTGCTAAATTGTTAACCTGTAAAATTAGACCTGAATCGGCTACTAAACCAGGTTTTAAATCAATAACAGAACCGGCTAAAAACATCCATGCTGGTACTGAAATTTATAACTTATGAAAATATATTGAACCAGCCCCTAAATCGGATGGACTGGTAGCCAAACCGGCCAAGACATCATGTGATGATGCTGAACTATTAACCTGTGAACCGACTGCAAAGGATACACCAAACCGGCGACTAAACCAAGCCCTAAACCAATAGCCTGAACTAGCCAAAGCATTCTTAATGATGCTAGAATTTTTAGTCTATGAGCCGACCCTTAACCGGCAGCAAACCAACCGAAGTATCATGTGTTGATGCTGAATTTTCAGCTTGTGTAACGTAGGTCAAACCGGCTATTGAACCGGCCATCAAACCGGTAACTGAACCGGCCAAAAGCACTATGTACTAATTCTGATTTTTTCAGCATGTGTAAAATTTGTTTTGAGGCCATTAAATCGACTAATGCATCTGAATTTTCAGCATATATACATATTATAACACTTTGCTATTTTGCTACATCTCTAATATTTAAATGCTAAATTTTAACTCCTACATTTATAGAAGTTTAAATAGAAATTCTACACAATGTTAAGAAATATGATTATTTTCTCCAATGTAGAAAAAATTTAGAAAAAATACCAAGAATAAGTGTAAAATTTTTATAATAAATTTTAAAAGGAATTAAAAAATTAGACCAATAATTGATCAATAAATAGTATATTATGGTATACCTTAATATATTATAATGAAAGATCATTATCTAATAAGTAAGTATTACAATATGATTTTGGCCGAATCTATAGGGAGATAATATGCAGATGGTCCACCTCCAGGTTCTTAAATAGAAGGATAGGCTTCTGATTGTGTTGAGAAAAAAATACAATTTAGACTTCGATTGACTACTCATTTAGCTAATAAGGCCTACTGACCTTAGTTTCTAAAGAAAAGTAAGAAAAGAAACTTTTTAGCATGGTTTGAAAGGAAGAATAAGAAAAGATCAAGATAATATGTCAGAAGAGAATTGTCCAAGTATTCTAACCATATTTTTAGTTATGATATTCCATGATGATCTCTATTCCTATTTCTATATTTTAAGTAAAATGATTGCATGATCTTTGCTATATGCTGTACCTTATTGAGTATTTAACTCACTCTTTTACGATTTTATTAACCATTCAGATGATCCGCACGAGTTCTTACTTGATGAGTAGGAGTGAAGCTCAAAGAATTTAATATACTCCTCTGGAGATGTTATTTTCCTAACCTATATTTTCAAATTAGTATGTACTGTAATTAGTTTTATTTTGTAGTTGACTTTAGATGTAGATTGTAAAAGGATATGATGGAAAGTATCTGGACAATTTTGATGACTATATAAGAAACAATATATCTCAATGATAATTTTATTTTAGTTGGGCAAATGTTGTAAATGTTTACTACTTTTGTACGTTTATATATGATTGATTTAGGAGATATCATTCCTTAACATGAAACTAATATTATATTATTGTTGGACTGATGTCAGAGTCACCAATGAGGTTGGCGATGTATTTGGATCATGTGTATGTCAAGATTATTATATATGTACAAGAGAATTAAGTAATCATAGGAAAGGCTCATATCCCATTGATTATGATATTAATGAATAAAAGATAAAATATTATAAATAAGTTAATGATAGATTTTAAAACATGATCCGTCACAGGTGTTATCAAATAATGCTCAAGGAAGATGCCTTAGGATAAGAAGATGCCTTAGGATTTGGTTAATTAATTTTGTTTATGGTTAAGTCTAATTGAGTTGAACTTAGGGTCTAGATTTTAGAAAATGTGGAATTGAGGTTTAAGATATTTAATAAAGATCTAATCTGTATATTGATTTTTTGGCAATAGGACTGAAGAATGGGCAACAAAAGAAAGGGCCCGGGAAATAACTCTCAACTAGATCGGGAGGAGAAGTATCTAAATATTATGGAATGAATGGCAGATATTATAGAAAGAATGACTCAGAAGTAGCAACATTGAGAATCAGCCTTAGTTCCACCCCTAGTAAATCCAGGAGTGACGGCTTATAAAAGCTTTACAAATGAACGAGTACCAAAATTTATAGAAAATCTTGATCCAACTAAAGAAGAAACATGGATCAGGAAAATCGAGCAGATCTTTTCAGTGATCCGTTATCCAAAGGAGGACAAGGTAACATTTACAACCTATAAGCTGAAAGGGGAAGCAAATCATTGGTAGGCCATACAGAAGAGGGCAATGGGAATAGTTGAGAATGAAATTACATGGGATATGTTTAAGAAAATATTTTTAGAAAAATATTTTCTGACAAGTCTACAAGAATAAAAGGAAGATAAATTTGCTCAACTGCAGTAAGGGAATAGATTGGTAGCAGAATATGATACAAAATTTACAGAATTATCCCGTTATGTACTGCATATTGTTCAAGATGATGTAAGAAAAGAACAAAATGTTTAGTTTGGGTTATAGGATAAGATTAGGAAGCAACTAGTGACCTTGAAGTTGTGGACTTATGGGAATATCTTGGATCAAGCTCTTATATTTGAAAAAGAGTTTGAAAGTGAGAAGTTCTTTGGGAAGAGACCGGGAAGTCGAGGAGGCCCAACAGTAGGTTCAGATTCAATGTCAGGAGTGCCTTTAAAGAATGTGAGAACGGAGGAGAAGTGAACGAAGAAAATGGACCCAGGGTGAGACATAGTCCAACGGCAACGGTAGCCACAATAGCGTGCCACAATGTAGGAAATGGCATGGAGGAAAGCCTTGTTATAAATTTTCAGGAGCTTGTTTTAATTGTGGTCAAATTGGTTACTTGATTAAAAAGTGTCTGAAGCCAAAGAAGCCATTGGCGAAAACTAAGTGTTCCAGGCAAAGCTTTTACAGTCAAAATTCAGAATGCAGAAGCGACCCCAAATGTTGTGAAAGGTATTCTTTCTATTTTTGGTACTCCGCTCATGTACTTTTCGATTCAGGTTTCACTCACTCTTTTGTATCTTCAAGATTTGTGTGTCATTTATTATCACCCATTCATATTCTAAAATATGTATTAGTTGTAACGACACCAGTGGGATCATCCATGATGATGGATATTATGTATCTGAGGTGTAAAGTATGGGTAGGTGAATTGCAGCTGGTCGTGGATTTGATATTATTAAAGATATATGATTTTGATGTGATTTTGGGTATAGATTGGTTAACAAGTTATGATGCTAACGGTGATTATTTCCATAAATGAGTTCATTTTTCCATTCTAAGATGTGAACCGTTTTATTTCCAAGGGATAGTGCTGAAGGAGTTGACTTATTTTATTTCAACTCTGCACGCTTATCATCTAATAAAGGATGGATGTAAAGCCCATTTGGCGTATGCCAGTACAATTAGGAGTCATGATGTGCCAACAAATGATATTCCAGTGGTCTGTGAATTTGAGGATATTTTTTAAAGATTTACCTGATTTACTACCATATCGAGAGATTGAATTTGAAATAAAGGTTATTCTAGGATCAGTACTAATTTTAAAAATATCATACAAAATGGCATTAGCGGAATTAAAAAAACTAAGGTAGCAATTGCATGAACTTCTGGAGAAATGATTTATCCAACCAAATGTTTCTCCTTGGAGTGTTCCAGTATTATTTGTGAAGAAAAAAGATGGATCATTATGGCTATATATTGACTATCGGGAACTGAATAAGATCATCATCAAGAATAAGTACCAATTACTAAGGATTAATGAATTCGATCAATTGCAAGAGGCATATGTATTTTTCAAAATTGATCTCCATTCAGGATACCATCAACTGAAGATTAAGAAGGAGGATGTGACGAATAGTGCATTCTAAACAAGGTATGAGTATTACGAGTTTTTAGTCATACCATTTGGATTGGCTAATACCCCTAAAGCCTTTATGGATTTAATAAATCGAGTATTTTAGCCATATCTGGATAAACTTGTAATTATATTTATTGATGACATATTAATCTACTCGATGAGTTATGAAGATCACAAGGCACATTTTAGAATTGTGTTTCAGACACTTTGGAAAAAGAAATTGTATACTAAGTTGAAAAGGTGTGAGTTTTGGCTGAAAGAAGTAGTATTCTTGGGACATACTATATCAAAGGGAGGTATATCTATTGATCCCAAAAAGATTAAAACTGTTGTTAATTGGAATCAACCTACAATAGTAATTAATGTACGAAATTTTCTTAGAATGGTAGGTTACTACTATCAGAGATTTGTAAAAAAATTTTCAAGAGTTACTATACAATTAAGTCAATTGACGAAGAAAGAAGCTAAGTTTATTTGGACTGATGAATTCAAGCAAAGTTTTCAGGATTTGAAAAACCAATTGACTTCTGCTCCGCTCTTAACAATTCCTGAAGGATCTGGTAGATATGTGGTTTATTGTGATGCTTCTAGGATGGGATTAGGTTGTGAATTAATATAGCATGAAAAAGTAATAGCTTATGGTTCGAGACAATTGAAGACTTATGAAAATAACTACTCGACCCATGACTTAGAGTTGGTCGCAGTAATTGTTGCCTTGAAGATTTGGAGATACTATTTATACGATAAAAATTTTTTTGGTATATTCAGACCATAAAAATTTAAAATATTTATTCTCCGAGAATGCATTGTGTGAGATCCCAAAATAAAAAAAGAGAGAGCTTAAAATCGGAATAAAATATTAAAACCAAGAGTATAATGAAATCCGGAGGCCGAAGTGGCCTTATACCTTTCAATACCAGAGTGCCCTTATGTCACTTAAAATCGGAGTAGCTTGTGCCGCAGAAAGCCAGACTGCTTGAAGTCCAGAATTAATGATAAGAAAATATTAACCGAAATTTGTAAGGTTAACCGGCTTTTAAAATGTTGACCTGCTTTTAAGATTGACCAACTTTTAAAATGCTGACCGGCTTTTAGAATGTTGACCGATCAAAAAGTTGACCGACATTGAGAAAGGTTGACCGGTCTTGAATAAAAGAAGTGAAACGATGGCCGACTCTGAGCACTGACCAAAGAGTTGACTGAAATAAATTAATGGTAACTAAAGACAAGGACCAACCTTACTGATTAGTTAGAACCCAACTAGACCCTAACTAAATAAAGTAAGTGAACCACCTCGTTGACCGCTTGAGAAGAAGTACCAAAGTAAGTAACTTAAACTACTTACTCCCACCTAAGCTCTGAGAAGAAGTACCAAGTAGGTAGCTTACCCACACTTACTCCACCTAACCCCTCCTTTATATATACTCAGCTTCAATCTAGGAAGCAAGTATGAGCACCGGTACGAAGAAATAGTAAGGAGTAGGGAAGGAGAGAAAGCTTCAAGTCTGTAGGAGAGGACAGAAGACTGTCAGGTAAGTGTACACTCTATTTTTAACTTCTGAATATTGTAAGAATACTTCAGACAATCACTCTTTTTAAGTTCGTTACAAGTGTGTCCCAGTTTTTAAAGTTCATGCTTAGCAAATATACTTTCGTCTCCAAAGTTTCAGCTTTAAAAACCGTCAGTTTTCCCTTTGATTTACATTAAATGCATGCCGTTTTAATTACTGTTTGATAAGCTGTATTCTGGTTGAATTCATGCATTCTGCCTTCTCTCCTCTACTTTCTGCTAAACTTATGTTTAAATTGGAATACATGAAAATAGAAAAGTAGACCGGCTTGTACCCGAATTTAAAGCCGACCGTGATTTATAAAATAATTGAAACCGACTTTATAATATAATTTAAAACCGGCTTAAGTGAATATTGAAATCGGCATTTGCAACCAGCATTTGCTTTGTAATTGAAACCGGCATTATCTTATAATTGAAACCGGCATTTGTATTGAAAATTTTAAACTGACATTTGCATTGTGATTTTGAAATCGGCCTTGTATTATAATTGAAACCGGCCTTATATTATAATTGAAACCGACCTTGTATCTTAATTTTGAAATCGGTATTTACATTGTAATTTTGAAACCGGCCTTATATTATAATTTGAAAATGGCATCTGTATTAAAACTTTGAAACCGGCTTGCCAAGTGACGCATGAAAATTATGATTTGAAACCGACATTGTATTATAATTTGAAACCGACATCTGTACTGAAACTCTGAAACCGGCTTACCAAGTGACGAATAAAAATTATGATTTGAAACTGGCCTTGTAACATAAATTTGAAACCGGCTTATTATGTGATTTTGAAACCGACTTATGATATGGCTGTCCGGAATGAACAAAGAAAATGTGGATCGACTTTATGATAAGACAAATAAGTTTGAGCCTTAGCATTGGGAGATAAAGTTCTCCGACATGCTTTAGGACTTTATGGTGATAATCGAGGATAATAAAAGTGAGAGCCGTCCTCGGGACTTTGTACAATGAGGTAGTGATAGCCGTCTCGGGGCTTTGTTCAAGGAGGAAGTCAGAGCCGTCCTCGGAGCTTTGTATAATGAGGTATTGTCGTGATTGTGAGGAGATGTGCATAATCTATCCTCGATTAAAGCCACCTTCCGTTAAGTAATAAATAAAAGAAGATTCCTATACCGTGACCGGCATTGTTTTATGCTCTAATGTTAACTGTTCTGGCTTTCTAATTAACTTTTGTATAGTCTGGCCAATCGCTACCGTATGATAATTATGTTGCATGATTACCTGCATTAACCGTTTTATTATTTTGCAAGATTCCGACCGAATGATACCTTGTATATTTATCTGTAACTGTTGACAGCACATACGTTTTATCAAAAAATCTGCATGTACCTTGTTGAGTTCCGGCTCACTGTTTTATGTTTCTCCCCCTCAGATAAAATTTTAGAACTCGTGCCTGATGAGATAGAGTGACTAGAGCCTATCCGAAGGGTTTGTAAGGATTCAGAAGCACACCTTTTAGACGACCGCTGCGAAGAAGTGATTAATGTAATGATCTATTAGAATTGATAAACTTTTATGATTAGACGTTCATGGCTATATGTATTCAGTAATGAATTTTATGGGAATGAATATGAATGCTTTAGTAGGATATTAGATTGATTGCCGCTATATATTTGATGACTAGAATGTATGAGTCCTAGATGGCATATATGATCCTATGATTTGGACGGCACGATCGGCCCGGACCGGACCACCGAAACCTTGGTGTCAGTTTCGAGAGGTCGATGGCGGAATGCAAAAAAAAATCCGTTCCGTCACACATTGAACATAATACAAAGGAGATAGTTGGATTTCTTAAAAGGTTATGATTATAAAATCTAATATCAAGCT
>JAOVVI020019745.1:0-10040 GCA_028571085.2 Nepenthes alata | reverse complement strand
AGCAATCATTGGCATATTGTATCGGCTCGAGGCACATTTGAGCAGCGCTCGAATACCACAATCTAGTAGCTTAGTTCTTGATGTACACCTGAGTGGCGCTCGAGTGGCGCTCGAGTGCCACTCAGTATATAAGGAGACCTCCAACTGATTTTTGTCATTTTTATTAGGCAGTTTGAGAGAGGAGAGTGAAGCAGACAAGAAGAAGAGAGAGAATGAGAGAGAAAAGGCCAAGGAACTCTAAATTAAGTTGATCAAAGTGAGAAATTTGGTGAGAATCAAGTTAAGATAAATGTATTTTAAACTTTTCTTCTCTTATTGCTATTCTTTGCTGAATTTTCTGGTGAGAATCCATTATTCATACATGTCATGATTTTTAAAGTTATGAGGATATTGTCTAACATGCATGGATAATTTCTTTTCATTTGGCTGTAAAAATACATAAAATTTGTGCTTAAGTTTATATATCATGTATAAATATACTGTTTTCTACAATTTAAGCTTTATATATGTTGTGAAAATCAAATATTATATTCTCGCAATTTTAATTTCATGCATAACTTCCTTACATGTTTAAAAATTGTTAAAGATATATTTTTCATGTTTTAGAAATTCATATAACAAGCTAGAAATTATTGATTTTTGACATGCATAAGTTAAATTCATAATGTAATGATCCTATACATGAATAATTTCATATCCCTTGCAATAATATAATCCGGACTTTAATTGTATAAGATTATATGTTTTGAATTTCAATTAAAGCCTTGCATGTTAAGATTAAACTGCCGTAGAAATTTTAAATTGTTAAATTCTTGCATGCTTGTTGAAATTTTTTGCATTTGGCTAATAACTTAGCATTTTATGATTCAAAATTTATCTTGACCAAATTTCTGTAAGAGTATGAGTATAAATTTACAAAATTTTAAAAAAAAACTCTATAAATATGTCAAAGAATATGATTATTTTCTCTAAAAATAAAAAAATTAAGATGTATGAAGATAATTATAGAAATTTTATAAGAAATGTATTCGATCATAATTAAATTTTAATAGGTAGTATATTATGATATGTTTTAATAAATTGTAATGGTTTATCGATATTTAAATCTATCATTCGTAAGTAAAAAGTGGCATTTATCCCCGTCTATAAGGTCATATATATGACGGCCCACCTAGGGGTCTAAAATACTAGCGTACGGCCTTTAGATTGAGTGAAAATAAATATAACCTGAAGTTTAATTGTCCACCCCTTTAATCGGTAAAACCTACTAGCTCTTGATTCTTAAAAAAATCAGATTTTAGTATATTTTAATGATAAAAATTGAACAAGAACATGATAAGAATTTTAAAAATGTATAAACTAAATTTTGTGCACAAGTCTTAAGAAAATTCTATGTCATTACATCCGATCATAATTTATAATCCTTTCGATATGTTTTAAATATAAATTATATATGGTCATTGTTATACTACATATTTTGGTGAGTTTTTGGGTCACTCATTACTATATTTTATTAATCCTTTAGATGAGATATACGGATACTCTTCAAATGAACATGAATGAATGACGATCATGTTTGAAGAGTTTAGAATCAAAAATTATGAAGTTTTGTTTCTATATTTCTATTTTGTTTAATCAATAATGTAGTCATGTTATATTTCGGACAACTGTAATATATATAATATTGTATTGTTTTTTTGGATTGCTTTAGAATATTCTATTGGTATATTGTGGTATCAGATAATAGAATACAAAATTATGGATGTCAATTTTAGCGTCATATTTATAGTTTATAGATATGAATGTGGACTCATCAGCAACAGATTAAATTTAGTTGGTATGTGGTTGTAGCTACGCCTATGCAGACATGTCGATTGTCGGACAATTAGTGATCGGCTATCAGAATATGTGTATGATTTATATTTCTACAATTTGTATACTTTGATATTTATTTTGGATAGGTATAATTTTTTATATAAGATCCGACGTTACAGTTGGACTAATGTTGGGGCTATATAAGACGTGACATATGTTTGGGTCATGTATATGAATTAATTTATTTTATTGTGGTTAGTCAAAATATTGATATAAAGTTTATACTTAAAGGTTAATTAGATAATTAATTAAATAAACTATAATTGATTAAGTATTAATTACGGGATCAAAATTTAGGACATAACTCCTATATATTAGAGTAATAAACCACATTGATCAAAATTAAATTTAGGTCGATTTATAAACATAAGATATGTCATATTATTTGAGGATTTGGAGATGATGCATCTCCTTAGGTAGATATACCAATCACATCTCCATCAAGTCCTCTAAATAAAAAAAAAAATCAATGGATGAGATTTAAAATTTTTAAAAATTAACTAAATATTTATTTTTTTAAAAAAAAATTACAATTAGAATAAATATTTAATAGATACTATAATTGTAAAAAAAATTTAAAAATACTACATAGAATATTTTTATACTTAAAAAATTTGATAATTAAATTTATATTTAATAATGAAGAAAAAACATACCAAGTATGTTTCATTGAGACAATGTGGCCCCCCAAATCTATTACTTGAAGCAACAAGACAAGTGTATGGTCATCAAGACTGAAACACAAAATTAGTTTAGTCTTTCTAGTGACTATTATTTATTTATTTTTTATATTTAACTTTATATTTTACAAATATTTTTCTAAATTCTATAACTTATAACAAGTCTATTAATAAAATAGACATTCGAGATATCGGAATATTAAGACGTCAAAGTATCTAGAAATTTGAGTGGCCCATAGTTGGACAATTGACAACTACCATAGTTTTTCTCTAAGTGAAAATCTTCTCAACCCTTCCTCATCTGCTTTGAGAACCCGTCATCGTCTAAGTCTATGTATTTCAGTCCATTTTTATGAATCCCTGTTCTACATTCTTCTTCAAAAGTCTTCTAGAATACTGAATAAGTCTGTCTTACGTAAAATTTGACAAACATCTCTTCATAGAGAAATCTGCCATTCCTATTTCCACTGAAGAAGACGCTGCTTTTTCTTATTTTAGTTTACATTTTAGTTTGTCCAGTGCAATTATTAACTTAAGTATTGGATAATAATCCGAGCAAATTTTCAAACTATATGACCTCTTATTTGAGTTTGTATTACAAGATTTAGGTTCTTTAGTTCAAAGTATATCTTATAACTCTTTAATAGAACCTATTTTTTAGGCACAAATCAAATTTAGAAAATATATTTTAATTTTTTTAAATAAAAATTAAGTCATATATATATATATATATCATCCAGGTAACTTTTTTTTTTTTTTTACAGGATAAATGCTGTGAGATTTGTGTTTAAACAAATGTCTCAAAAGTGGTTTAATAAGCATAAGATGCAAACGATATATTTTCTTTTCTGAGAAGGCTTATATTTGGGGATGCCTTAAGCCTGTGCTGATGGTGATTTATTAATCTTTCTCCGACCATTATCTGCCAGAACAATTACTATGTGACTGTTACGCCTTAAAATAAGTATCTTAATCCTCTAATAAATATCGATATTTTTTCTCTACTTCATCCTCAAGATGCCATAAGAAATTCATCATCGTTATTCCACAATGCTCTCTCCTTACATCTAAAACACAATTTAGATGCTCCTTAGATGATAAATTCTTTAGAACTTGAAGAGTGCATTGATTGTAACATGTTATGGTTTGCGCCGTAGCATCAAAACCTAAAGGACATCGGTTGATGACTCCCTGCATAAGTCGGGTCTCACGATTCGTCTGATCTCCAATAATTTTTTTACCGACTAAAGTATGAAACCTGCAAAATGTCAAATATCTATTTTATAGGCCAATAAATCAAGGTTGACCGTTCCATTTTATCGGACTCATCTAGGTTTTAGGGTTTGATATTAGAAATCTTGAACAAATTAGGCACTCAAAATAAGTTCCTTTATTTGTATCCTAATCTAGCTATTTGTTGTTTGTAGACATCCGTGTACAATCAAATTATACGGACTTTTCAAAGCAAGGAAAATTAGAAATTTCAAATGTTCAAAATTACAAAAAAAAAAAGTATGATTATTCCATCGTATTACCAACGTCTTGATCAATAAAAGAATTTTTGACTATAGAATAATAATTATTAATATTATTTAGCTATCTAGATTTTAGAGCCATAGTATGACGACATAGTTGATAAGATATAATGACATTCAGCATGGTATTAGATTTTTCAATGCCAAGCACGTTCATCTCTCCTAGAAGTATAAATCAATTGAGAAATATATATATATATATATATATAATTAATCTTATAAATTATTCAATTTTCTGATTAAAAAATAGATAAAAATAAAGGATGGAGAAGGCAAATACCATTTAGGATCATGAATGAATGAAAAGTAGGGATGCTGCTGCAAGAAGGTGTGACTTAAATTATGCGACAATTATCTCATAAAATATAATGTGATATTTATTTATTTATTGGGTTTCATAGCTATTATAATTATATATATTTATCAGTTATTTAATATAATTACAGTTCTTATTTTCTTAGAAGTATTACTCACTAAAGTTACATTCTTTGATAGAAGGAGTGATATTTTTATATTATGGATTGGCCATTTCCAAACCACCATTTATTTTTGTGTGCATGAGAAATGTGTAGAGAATAACTGCACTTATTATAGACAAAAAGGAAGAGAAATTAATTTTAATTACTCGAGATAATAATATAATTTTTTATGTTATATTAATGTCTCACAGACGATCTCTCATAACATATAACTATTGATTTTCATGGATTCAAGTACACTTTATAATTTTGCATAATAGGCTTTGAAAAGTAATATAATAATAAATATCTTATAAATTAAGACGTATAATATCATAAAGAATCATTACAATAGACCTAAGTACACTTTATGTTTTTGCATAATAGGCTTTGAAAAATAATATGGTAATGAAGATTTTATAAATTAAGACTTATAATATCATAAAGAATCATTATAGTCGACCTGGGGTCCCAACCATTCTATAGAATGACTCTATTTGGCCAAGTATATAGCCATAGGGAGCATTGTAAAGGAAGAATAATCGATGAGATTGTGTATCGATTACCAAGAATTGAATAAGGTTACAATCCAAAATAAGTATCCTCTATTGAGGATTGACGATCTATTTGATCAATTATAATGAGCATAGGTTTTCTCTAAGATAGATTTGTGCTCGGGGTATCACCAATTATGAGAATGGCAGAGCTGTAATGTCCAATTTACATTTATAAGTTACAATATCATAAGTTTATTTTGTGTCTATTTTAAAAAAACTTGTATAGTAAAAATTTAAAAGAAAAATCAATTTTGCAATCAGGCTTGACAACTGAAGGGCACTTGATCCAAACTCGTGTACATTTTAAGCAAAATATGCATACTCGAGAAGCACCTCTAAGGTGCTCATTCATGTTTCAAGCAAGTTATATTGCACATAATACACGTTTCTATAGCACTCATGCACAATTTGAATAGATCAATCTTGTGTCCACTATTGTACTTCAGAATTATTATTAATTGTTTGATTTTGTCAAGTCTTATCGATTTTCGGGTGATTATGATTGGGTTTGTTTTTTTATGAATAAGGAAATATTTATTCTAGTTTAGTTATTATTGATTATTATATACTTTTAATTCGAGATCGTAACATCCTTTTCACCGCTTTTCCTATCATATCACTTTGGGATCATGGTTTTTAAGGGATGCAAAAGTTGATTATATCATTTAAGGTACCCCCTTGTGATGCCCTAAACTATGCAAGTTGTGAGTTCCTTTATTCAGACTTGACCTGCCTTTGATTTTAACCTTAACTCTTTGAATTTTATCATTTAGATATTATATAGGATTGATAAGTTCACAGTGAAATCTATTTAGAAAGTTAATCTAACCTATGCAACCGAAGGTTGCCTGGGCTCATCTTGCTTGGGATTTTTACCATCCATCCTATACTTTTATTTATTGCTTGTTTATTAGAAAGCACTTGAATACAATGAATGATTTGAGATTTTTCTAAATTTCATTTAAATATGTCCTCTTTTAAAACAATGCCGATTATGTTAATTTTTTCTTCAATTACAGATTTACCAAGTAGATTTGGATATCCATCCGTAAAAAAATCAGTTGTTTTTGCCCTATGAGGATAGGGATAGGGTGATTAGTTGGACAACGATTAAGTGGAAGGGGCAGGAGTGAGTATAATCGAAATGTCAAACTTACTCTCCAAGTTACAATGTACTTTATTTAGACGGAGTTTAACAGGTACATGCTCGATAAGGATAATTTGAAATATGGTTAGGCTACTTTGTGTTTAATTTTAGGTTACCTAACTATTTATTGTGGCCATTCTAGCTTATGATCTGTGGTGACCAGTGCTGCTTTGTAGAGGGCCCTAGCAGGCTCTTGTTGTATTTTATGATAGCATGTCTGGCTAATTTTATTATCTTTTTCTTGATTTTTCATTTTGATGTTGGTGTTTATTTGTATTTTAACTGAGGTGAGATTGGTATTCAATCTATGCCGTGTTTATTAGCTTTTGTTTTCTCTTTTGGTTTGGATTTTTGGTGTACAAAATAATTTTGCTCACAAATATAATTTCTTACTTACCCAAGAAACTTAATCTCTTCTCGGTGCTGCCTAAATCTTCAAGCCTTTACCTTTTGGATCAGCATCAATCCTTTAAATGAATTTCATATTTTCATGGTGACCCTCTCTTGAAACTTTCAAAAATTTTGCATCCATAATTTTTAAACACATTTTTAGCCTACAATCCTATGAGTTTCAATGTATGGCTTATGAGTGGATTAAAAATATTTTTGCCCATGAGGGTCGATCTGAGAATTTTCAAGTCAGTAAAAAAATATCAAAAAAGTCAAAGGAATCGAACTCCCTGGCTTATAAGGTTAATCCGATGAGTGGAGTTTTTGATTGGAGGTCACGTACCAGTGAGAGTTATCTTAGAGATTTTTACCATATAGGCTATAAGTTTCATTCGTTGTTGACTTGTCTTTTACTAGTTTAAAAATTTTTAAGGATTTTTCTCTTAAACTAGCTGATTTTTTTATATTTTTAAACAATAAAATTGTATTATTTATATATTACTAAATTTTAATTATCTTATTACTGTGTTTTTTAACTGCAACCACTCAATTTTAAATCTTTATTTTTCACAAAAAGATTATTTTTATTATAAAATTTATCAATAAAAAGGACAATCTGGTATATAAAGTTCTTATTATATATAAAGTCCGAAAGGGAGTTTATCTAAAAATAAGGTTGTTATCATTTTCCAACTAATTAGTTGACAATAAATGAAGAATATCATTTCATATTGACAAAATACAACTTGAGCCACATATAAACAAAAAGTTAACATCAAACCAATGTGAATGTAAAAATTCATCCCAACTTGCTAGTCCGAATATGTTCCAAATTTGATTCAATTTTAATCAAAAATAGACCTATAATTCAAATTAAAATAAATTTATAGTCTGAATTTAATTAAAAAAATTTAAAGGGTTTTGATTAAAATTATAAAAATATAATCTGAACCCTTTAATTTATGTAATTTAATCTAAACCGTATAAAATCATATTTTGTCACACCACCTAAAATCATGTTTACTTAGATAGGCTTGTATCATGGATAATAATTTTTATGGTTTGAATTTTAGGCAAGAAGGGTTCCTTGGCAATTTTGTGTGTCACGACTACTCCTGTGCAAACAAAAAGCAAGGTTGTAGTGTCGTAACCCTACAAAATTCTCATAGGAGTAGTGTTTGATTTTTTTGAGTTTAATTTTAAAATATCGAATACAAATTAAACGGGATAAAATCACAAATTTCATCCAACCGAAAATACAAATAATAAATAAAATAAAATAATAAAACTATAAAGGTATTTCGCTACAAAACCTGATAGAGACGAGGATAGATAGATACAAAGTAAAATAAAGAAGGTGGGCCCGAGACAATGTCATCCTACAACGCCCAAATCTTCATTTGACCGGCTTTTCGATTGTTTATATTCTTATACCGTTCTACCCGACCGCTGTCTAAGCAATTGTCTTATTTCGGTCTTCGTAAGGCCAAGGGCTCCTACAAGTAGTATTCTAGATACGTTTGATAAAATTATATCTGATAAAAATATAATTAACTAATTCGCTGCCATTTTAATAGGAGACAAACCTAAATAAATACATCAAAAGTTCAACTCGTCAAATGTTCCTAAACGATTTTCAATGCCCCGCTAAAAAATAAATACGTGAGAATAAGATTGGTATTGTAATGACGCAAAAATCAGATGCACCGAATCAACCTCTGGGAGGCACGCTAAAAAAATTTCAGTACCGATTTAACAGATAACTTCTCATAAATCTTTAATTGATTCGTTGTCGTTTTAATAGGAGACGTACCCGAGTAAACACGTCAAAAGTTCAACCTGCCAAAGGTCCCCATACGATCCTCAATACCCTACCAGATAATAAATGCTTGAGAATAAGAGTGGTATTATAATGACCCAAAAATCAGATGCACCCAATCAACATTTGGGAGGCCATGTTGAAAAAGTCTCAGTACTGATTTAAGGGATAATTTTTCATAAATCCCTAACGCCCAAACAATTGGGTCCAAAGAGTCGAGGCCCAGATTGTGCTCGGCCATATCGTGATAAGAGATTTAACAGTTACACGGGTATGCAAAAATGAAAAATATGACATCGTTTCTATTTTTTTGTTTATAAGGCCAATAATTATTAAATAAAAAGAGTGTAAAACTCGAATTTATATAGAAAATGGATCCAATGGGACAAAATGTCAACCCCCTTATATTTAGGCACACAGATCAAATCATCTTATATTAATGCTGTAAGAAATTTGACCCAATTGATGCACGTAACGGCGCATAAAGAGAAGTTGACAGTTGACTTGGAATTAAAATTCACAAATGGCCCCATGTGACCTGTGTTATTGTACGAAACCTCAATAGGGCTTACTATCTCCCCACTCTATGCCTGTCCTTTAGATTGCTAAAAGAGCGCCAATTTTATCTTAACTTATTATTATTAAATTTTAGCCATAATATTTTTATTTTTTAATTTTATTCTTAGCTAACATTTATGGGCATATTGAGGAAGGAAAGTTTAAACTATATCAGAATTATCGAGCTCTTTAAGTTTTTTGTATATTAAATGATATTAAAATATAATAAATTCAGTTATATTTCATACATAAATTGTAATTGACATAGCATAAAAAAAATAAAAAGAAAATAACATCCAACCAGGACTATGCCTAAAATCTCGTGCTTCCCATACTGAGGGAAAATATATCTGTAATTGAGCTAAAGTTCTTTCGTCTTTTAATTTCATTGTTTATTTAAAAGTAAAGGATTATAATTTTTCATTCTTTAAAAAAATAAAATCAATTAAAATAAACTATTTTAAAATAATTTATTTAAAATGAATAATTAATAATTATTTGTTTAAAAATTAATGGTCATAATTTAGGCTGTGTGTGCATCTCCTTCTCCATCCTCCTCCCTCTCCTCTCTATTCCATGGTATGCCATCCCATGCGTTGAAGTTGAATTCTTCTCGTTGATTGTGATATGTGCCAATACGATTAAAATATTGACTTCTACTTGCTAAAAAACAAAGCTTAAAAATAGGGTTCTCCACATAAACCAAAATAATCTATGCAATTTATTAATGAACATGGAGAGTTGAATTTGGTGTTAGAGTTGACATGGTGGGAGATTTTTAATTTCGAACAGCAGCTCTTAATTTATTAAATATAATCTCTGAAAATTCTATATAAAAACCCTTCAAAGACTATTTTTTATTAAAAAAATACATATTTGGAATTTTAAATCGATGAAAATCTCGACCAATGAAGGGTCAAAAATGTCTTGACCTAATTAAATTAAACAGGTATATATAATCTTATAATAAAACGAGGATTGATATTAATGTTGAGTATTATTAAGTCAAAGAGAGTAGGCT